>CM076583.1:113555523-113697827 GCA_034641835.2 Pinus albicaulis | reverse complement strand
TGAAGCACTGGACTTGTTACAGGATTCATGTGTTGGACTTCAGTTCAATAAGTTTTCCAACCCTTGTGTTTAAATTTTATATTAGTTTATGCTATCATCATATCCGTTTCTGAATAGTTTACATAAAGGATTGAAACAGAATTTGCTTAATTGTACTCTGTTTTCAAATGTGATTATTCTCGATGTTTTATTCTGGATTAGTTATAAGCATGAATTCTTAATTGCTCATGTTTTGCTGATTTAAACATTGTTGATTACTGTAACAAAGAATCCTTCATTTCTCTTTGCTTGTAGTCATTTCTCTTCTTTCTCTTGAATATGGTGAAAGATTCTTAGCTGCCTTTCATCCCTTCAAGACCATCCATCCACTTTAAATTTTAAGGATTGTTCTCTGTCTAGCTATCTTGCCCTGTAATACCATCTTTTGTTTAGAAAAGAAATCCAGTAAAGCCATCCTTAGACTCCATAGCCCAATGGACTGAAAGCCCTCAACCTTGCCCTTAGTTTGTGGATTCCACCATTTTCCCAAAACAAACTTTGAATATATAACTAGCCTAAAATCATTCATAAACAAAGATAAATCATAAGAAATAGGTTATCTTGCACATATAGTGCGCCGCACTTCATCAGCTTACGATTCCCGGATTGACAAATTAAATGCAGCAATTTAGGACACACTAAATTGACCAAACATCTAGCAACATAAGATTCTTTCTAACACAAATATTTCTTAACTAGTGTTTACAATGCAATGAGGAAAGAGACATAAATACTTTTTTTCAATTGCTACGCTTGAATCCATTGATGGTGACCTCGATCCACGATCCTTGTAGGCACGCTTCAAGCTACTAATGGCATGCGAATACCTTCGGATGATCAAGAGACAATAAAAAATGTGATACAATACATAATAAACATAAACACTAGTTATCTAGCAGATCAAGGAGTACCAAAATATTTTCATAAACATGTAGACAATTATAGAAAGCAAACATCAAATTTTATTATTGATAAATTACAAAAGGAGAGCTTACAACAAGGCCTTGATGTTGGAGGCGTCCTTAGGTGAAAATATGATTCCTTTAATGAAGCTCAAAAAGCATTCCTTCTCCTGAGAACTTAGGCTTTATCACGATCCCAACATGCAAAGGGATGAGAGTTCAGACGAGTCTGAAAATGATCAACCAAGCTCTAAACTTGGGGGACTAAGGGATGTGGATTTATAGGAAGGGAGAAGAGTTTGGGAGCCCATGAAAGGAGGAGGAAGGCCCACTTTCTAAGGGATGATCCCCCATGGATGAGATCAATGTTTTAAAATGAGAGAGCTCGACCTTACCATCATTGTTCAACAACCAACTCGCCACCCTTGAGATTATAGAGGTCGAAGTTTCTCCTCCACTTGAGGAAACACTTCCAGAAAGGGGATCGATTTAGTTTTACAAGAAATTAGGGCACTGGCAACGCTGGGCCAGAACTGTGAAAAATTCATCAGCACGGTCATGGCACCAGGAAGAGCGTTGACCCAGGAAACTAGGAATTTGACCAAGTTTCTCCATTAATCTTTCAAGGAAGTCTTCTTTGTATATTCAAGGGGATATGTTAGAATATTTCTTGATGATGGAAACATTGCACATGACCTGTCATGGGGCATTTTAGGATCAGGGACGGGAAAATGAGTATGGTTACAAACTATTGTGTAACCGAGTTGTTCTGCAATATCGGAGGTGTCCAGTAGAGGTGGGAAGTAGGGTGAAGGTGGTCCACATTTAACATTTGGTGAAGACAAATGAATAATGGAATACTGAGCTCAAAGGTATTGACCCCTACAGCCTTGGTGATGGTGTACGACCCATATTGGAGTAGGCGAAGCTTGTGATGGGGTCCAGCTAGGCACTCCTTCCACAAATTTAGCCACACTTTGTCACCCACCTGGAAGTTGTGCGACACCCAATGTTGATCATGTCATTGCTTTTAATTAGCATTGGATCTATCCACTATGTCATGAACCTAATGGAATATTTGTTGAATGAACTCAATGAAGTTGTTCACTTTGTCAGCTTCAGACTAGACATGAGTTGAATCGGAATAAGTAGCCGCAAATGGCATGGCTACGTCAATGGGACATAGCGGCTGGATTCCCAAGCCCACCTGAAAGGGGTTGTGGCTAGTTGATTTGTGGAGATCTGTTGGAACAGGGTCTCCTAAAAGCTGCGAAACTGGTTCGATTTTGTATATTTTTTACTATATTTAGTCTAGCACAGGGGTTTTGGGGTGGGACAAAGCCCCAAAAAGCATTGTAATGGGTTAAAGGATATATTTGGAATCCACAAACCATGGTTTTCGGACCATAGGAAATATTAGGCTAGATTGTTATAAATAGAGGAACATTTTGGATTGTAAGGTAAGAAGATGATAAGTTCTTGATGCAAATTATGGATTAGTAGATCAGTTTGGGTTTTTGGGGAAGGACTCCTACTGGCTGTGTGCACAGAGATCCCAAGTCCTACTGTGTGCGCAGGTCGGGTTGGGTATTGTAAGAAGGAATCGACGGATTGATGAACAAGAAAGGTTGTTTGAGTAACTAAATCTATGCGTACTATTTATGTGAATCTTTGGTAATTACTACATTATGCGTACTCTGTGTTAAGCTGCAAAAATACTGTGTAAGTGTTTTTACTGCATCTAGATCTGTTCTGTTATGTTTTATGCAATACTGCGCTAATTTCTTAGAAGTATATAATTTATTAAGCATCGTAGTATAGTTGACCTTGCGCACGTGGATGCGAAGGAGACCTATATATCTGGCTCTGTAGTAGGTAAATTGGTCATCACAAAGCCGGACGCAGCTCTGCTTGCCTTACCTATCCTTTCTCAGGGTGCGGAAACCTGGTTCTAACACCCACCTATACTACTTCGAGTGAGACTTTGACCTACGCAAGTAGGTCATTGTGGAAATGACTAGTAGTATAGGGGTTTGTTTGCAAAACTTAACCTCTGAACCTGGGTTAGGACCCCTCGAGGCAACAAATGGTTCCGTTGCTGGGACCGGGAGCATTTTGAGAGGGACCGGGTAATGCCCAGAAGAGAATTGAAGGCCTGAGAGTAGGTACAGTTAAATGATCCCCAGTTTAGATGAAAGTACAACGTGGAGTGGTAAATACTATCAAACCAATCAAGAAGGGGATAGATCTGTCTATAGCCCGCTAAAATGAGAAGTTGCGCAAAGTTTGCCAGCTACACTATTGTTAGAATCACATAAGAGGAAAACCTCACCTGAAACCCCTCTAGAAGAGGATATGGCAGTGCACTTGAAATTACCTACCTTTAAAGGTGTGGGGGATGAGGATATGGACCGATTTTGGTTTGTTGCAGACTCAGTATGTACTGTGCAAGGTGTGACAAGTGATATTGTGAAAAGGGCGCAACTATCACTGGCTTTCAAAGAGCGAGCTCTGGAATGGTATATGTGATACCTATCCCAAAATGGAAGTGCATCTATTCAAGATATTAAGGACGCTCTGAAAAAATAATTCTGAAAGCCTAAGTCTTACTCATATATCGTAGCAGATGTAAAAGACTTCAAGCAAGGAACAACTGAGTTAGTATGGGAAGCTAATAAAAGACTAAAAAAAGCAATCAGAGAAGGAGGATTTAAGTATGAAAATAGATAGCATACAGAATGGTTCATCGCTATGTTGCTACCTCACCTACGTGCACCTATGGGCCACCAAATGTTTGAATCATAGGAAAAATCTTTGGAAACTGCCATGAAACTAGAAGTTGCGCCTAGAGAAGATACTTCAGTAGGAGTACAGAAAATTCAAGAACAGCTCGGAGCTATGCATATGGAGATTCAGAACGTACGGAAGGAACGGGAAAAAGGAGCTAGCGCGGACCTATGGTGTATATGATGTCGGGCATCTGGACATACGAAGGATCAGTGTCCACTACTAGCCGATTACATGCCAGCAGGAGGACCTATTCTAGTGCGTCCAGGAGCAAGTGGAGAACCAAACCTATTGTGTCCAAGCTCAAGAGGATCTGTGTTGTGGTGCAATGACTGCCGTGTAGCAGGGCTACATGATACGAACCATTTTCCTCGGCTAGGTGCATATGTCTCGGAGCCGAAGCAAAAATGGTGTAGATTCTGCCGGTTGATAGGACATGACGAGCAGAACTACCAAACTTATGATCTGATGATCGATTGGGGAAACTTGTATAGGGTCCAATCAGACTCTCTGTCACCCAGATCTCCCGCAAACATTGGTGGCTCCCTAGCTAGGGGCAGGGAAGGTCGGGGAGGAAGCACAGGATGAGGTGCGGACAACTAATCTGTTATAACTGTGGAGAAATAGGACACTTTGCAAGGGATTTCCCAAATCCTGCAAGGCCATCCTGTAAATATTGCAGACAGTTGGACCACGCGATTGAAGATTTTCCAATCTTAATAGCAAAAATGAAATAAAAGTAGCCGACCCAGAATGTATAAATAGTTAAGGCTAAACTACAGGACAACAATCCAAGTGTGAAGGTTGTAACCCACAGTGGGATGACCGCCAGGGAGCTTCAGAAGGAAGCTGTGAAGGGTCCTCTAAACCAGGCAGGGTTGGACCAAAATTCGGGGCACGAAACAATTAGCGCAGTCCAACAAGACATTACTAAGGCAAGGGAGTCTATTGTGGAGACACTTGCGCACCTCAAGAAAGGTGACGAGATGAGACCATTCCTACAAGTGCATGTGAAGCTAGTATGCAACCAATGAACCAAATAAAATCTTCAGACATTGATAGATAGCTGCGGAGTACAGTCTCCCCTCTCTCCAGAAGTCCAAATTGTGCACAAGCTAGGTGGATATAGGAAACGCACCGGTAGAGAGATGAGACTAACTACCCAAATTGGTTACTGTGAAATGAATCAGGTTGTCTTGGATTTGGGGTCAGATGCAAATGTGTTACCTAAGAAAATTTGGCAACAAATGGGAAAACCCAAATTTGAGTGGTCCAACATCCAGCTGCGTATGGCCAACCATCAGAAGATTATACCTTTGGGGAAACTATCAAAAATCATGGTGGATATCGCTGGGGTCAAGGTCCGAGCTGACTTTGAAGTAATTCACATTGAAGATGACACAGACCCATACCCTGCGCTTTTAGGGCTAGACTGGGCCATAGATATGGGTGGTATCGTCAACCTCAAAAAGAGAAGCATGGTGTTTGAAAATACCAGGGTAAGGGTAGTGGTACCACTGGACCCTACAAAAGGTGAGTGCTACATAGAACTAATACGCGGTGGAGAAGAGGTGGATCACATTTACAAATTGATAGCAAGGGAAAAATATTGGGTCAATCCCATGGCGGACGGGGTACTCTGTAGGGAGGAAGACAGTGAATGCTTCTTTGACTCTAATGAGGAAATGAAAAATTGGAAAAATTGGGTGCACAATGTCTCAGCACTACAGTGTCTTCGACTCACAAGGGACTTCTGCTGCATTTTCTCAGAGGTAAGAGATCTACCCCATTTTGATGAGTCTGGTAGCCTCACGAAGTTCTTAAGGACAATGGAAGCTACGGTTCCAAGAGAACGCAAGCTATGGGCCCTTAATATAGCTATGTGAGGAACACCTGTGCGATGGTGGGACACCCACAAAGGAGCATTCCAGGATTGGGAGGAATGTCAGGATATGATGATCCTGCAGTTCGCACCCCCGGCTGACATACGCACCAAGATGTTCCTCGGACCAGGAGATCCCCGTGAGAATCTGCTCATCTGGAGGGACAAATGGTCCGACCAAACTACAGAAGAGTGGGTTCATCTATTTATTCATGCCTTGGGGCCTATCCCCATCGCATGGTATTTAGATCCGGAGCTCCACCAGTGCACCTGCCTTTGGGAGACACTAAAAGATGACTTTATCAGAACATTCGGGCTAATTGGGGGAGCGGAGGTGCTCAACAAAGCTCTACAGGACATCAATGCTTTTGTATTTAATGACTCACGCCATCATGCTACACCGGAAGTCCTGACTGTTGGGAAAAATACTGAGAGGGGGGGAGGGGGTGAATCAGTATTTACGGCATACTCAAAACTTTTACTTTTTCATACTCTAAAACCCATACACTACTTTAGTGAAGCCAACTCATGTATACACGCAGATATCCTTTATACAACTCACGTATACACAGAGATCTTATTATGCATTTAATTCTTTACTTGGATCTATGCATCATTTATTCATCAGATGTTTAGTTAGCAGTAAGCAGGTGCAGTAATAACAGAATAAACCATCACACATAAGCATCACACAAGAACACCAGGATTTAAGGTGGAAACCCAAGTCGGGAGAAAACCATCCCGCTGCTGCCTCGCTTCAAGACATATGTTGAAAACATGTACAAACCATGTATCGCGCATCATACGGCAAGACGCAGTGACCTACCCGTTGTAACATAACCTTCTCATTTACGCCTCTCCTGGAAGGGAGCTATGAACCCCTGCTCTCGTTTACCAGCCTCTCCTGGAAGGGAGCTACGACCCCCTGCTCTCGTTTACCAGCCTCACCTGGAAGGGAGCTACAACCCCCTGACTGAAGGCTACAACCCTCAGCACCACCATGGACCACGTTTCATCAATTTTCACACTGGATCCAATAGCTTCAATAGATCACAACTTGCAGGCCACTTTTCATCATATTTTCAGACTGGACCTACTCCACACATTTAAGCTCAATCACACATCAAAATGAAACTTTTACCCTTATCAATTCATTCAATGAATCATCAACCAATCAATCAACAACTTGATCTTTTCTCAACATAGTCAGCAACATCATCAATATTCAGAAAACCCAGATCTGTATGAATACATCATAGACAGATAGCAGTAATACAGCAGAACAGATCAGAAATTTCATACCACATACTTCAGCAAACCCTAGTTTTCATACGCACTTTCCTTTCACTGATCCTGCGTATATACGCGCTTTCATGCATATCAACCCACGTATACATCTGCACATATTCCAGATCTAATTTCACAACCCATACGCGCTTTCTCTGAAGACGATCCGCGTATATACGCGCTTTCTCTGTTGCAAACAAGCATATAGATCTTCAGACATTTTAGGGCTGCACAACTCTTCAGAACAGATACATAGCTCAGATTTTACCCTTCACTTCAGATAGATGTTCACCTCATCTCATTCCATAAACAGATCTATAAAATACAAATACATTTCAGATCTAGAGATCCCTCTTCATCATTTCTTCATAGGTGCATTATGAATTCAGATCTATCATTCAACTGTTACCCATTCCATTCAGATATACTTCAGAGAGAAGTATTCATTAACACCCAGAAACTTGCACACCCCTTGCACAATGATTTTCTTCTCCTTATATAGATTTAGCCTTTGTCAATACCATGAGCCAAAACCACACTACTTCTGATGGTATTTCTGGAAGGGATCAAATAGACAAACCAACGCTCAATACAATGGGTCAATACCATGGTAATAACCCCTGGTTTTACAAATTTGGAGCGCAATTAGGCATACGCGACTTAGCACATAATTTTCCGCGTACATACGCTACTTCGCCTAAACAAACCCGTGTATGCATAGTGACATGTCTTATTCATCATTTCTCTGGCCCTTTCTGAAGTTCCTTTCTTCTGTACTCCTTAGCTGATCTGTAGATGCATCATCTGTACATATTTGGCACATAGGTTGCAACTCATCAAGTCAGTTTCTATCAAGAACAACTTCATCAAATAGGTTGCTATCCAAATACAACTTCATTAAGTAGGTTGCCATCATCTTCATCAAGTGGGTTGCCATCAAGGACAACACTCTGCATCATATTTCCAACACTGACATGGGAAGCGCAGATGCAAGACATAGTCGACTGCCAGAGCTTGGCGATAGAGGAAGAGGAAGATAATCCTCGAAATGTCTCTATCCCAGAATCTGAGGGGGAACGTATAGTTACTAGGCCCCCGCTACAGAATGTTGATGTTACCCAGCTCTCAAGCTACGCGAAATTAATATAGAGATAGAAGAACGCCCTAAGTTGGCCAAAATTGGGGACTATTGGGACGAAGGAACCACAGGAAAAATTGTAGAACTACTTACAAAATATCAAGACTTATTCCCAACAAAGTTTTCCAAGCTCAAAGGAATCTTGGGGGACCTAGGCATTATGCACATCACTCTGAAACTAGAAGTGCACCCCGTAAAGCAGCAGCCTTACCAGCTAAAACCTAAATATAAGCAAAAGGTTAGAGAAGAACTAGACAAAATGCTTGTTACAGGCATCATTGAACTGGTTGAACAGTCGAATTGGGTAAGTTCGATGGTCGTCCAAGAGAAGAAAACAAAGAGGAAGATACGAATATGCATAGACCTATGAAAGTTAAATGAATCCTTTGTACATAACCCCTTCCCTATGCCTTTCTCAGACGAAATCCTTGATAGTGTGGGCGGACAGGAAGCATATTCCTTCACCGATGGGTTCCCAAGATACCACCAGATCCGAATCGCACTTGATGATTGAAGTAAGACTATGTTTGCAATAGAATGGGGATCCTTTCAATACATAGTCATGTCCTTTGGTCTCAAGAATGCACCTACTATCTTCTCGAGAGTAGTGGTTTCCATCTTCAAGGAGTTCATCCATAAGTTTATAGAAGTTTATTTCGACGACTGGACGTTATTTGGTTTGGTAAAGGAGCATGTCTCCAACCTGTGCATGATGTTTGATGCCTGCCAAAAGCACCATATTTCCTTGAATATCAAGAAGTGTATTTTTTGTGTGCCTTTTGGAATCTTGCTTGGACACATAGTATGCCGAGAAGGGCTGATGGCTGATCCGGCGAAGGTGGTAGTAATTGTAAACCTTGCAGTCCCAACGACGGAGAAATAACTGCGTTTGATCCTCGGACACACGGGCTATTACAGAAAATTCATTTAGGGATATGCACTGATCATAGCACTCATGGAAAAACTGCTTAAAAAGGATGTTTCCTTCTTTTGGAATGATGAATGTCAGAAGAATTTTGAGCTACTCAAAGAGAAGATGGTCTTCGCACCCATACTAATATTTCTTGATTGGTCAAAGGAATTTCACGTACACATGGATGCATCAGGAATCACCTTGGGTGCTATCCTAACTCAGCCTAGGGAGGGAGATATTGATCACCCGGTTGCCTTTGCTAGTCAAAAACTCTCTAGCGCAGAGCGCAACTACTCCACCACTGAAAAAGAAGGACTGGCTATGGTATATGCATTACAAAAATATCGGCACTATTTATTGGGAGGAAACTTTAAGATGTTTAGTGATCGTTCGACTTTAAAATACCTTGTGAACAAGCCTGTGTTGGGGGGGAAGATTTACCAATGACTACTGCTATTTCAGGAGTATGATTTTGAAATTATCGTCAAGCCAAGAAGGCTGAATGTGGGTCTAGATCACATGTCCTGCATTGAGACAGGTGAAGAACCTACTAACTTGGAGGAAGGATTACCAGATGCGTAGCTATTCACCATTAAGGTCGTGGATGCACACTTCGCTGATATCATTCAGTTCTTGACTACAGGCGTAGCCCCCACAGACTATTCAGTTTAGTATAAGAAGGAGTTGGTTACTCGGGCGGAAGACTTTACTATCATATCCGACCAATTATAAAAATTAGGTGCTAATGAGGTACTGCGCAAATACATCCTAGAGCATGAACAACATGCCGTCTTGGCAGAGGCGCATGAAGGCATCGCAGGAGGCCACTATGCAGGAAAGGCAACGACACAAAAGATCTTGAGAGCTGGGTTATGGTGGCCTACCCTACACCATGATTCTCACAAATATTGTAAATCGTGCGATACATGCCCGTGGACAGGACGACCCTCACAAAGAGATGAAATGCCATTGCAAACTCAAATAGCTTTACAGGCCTTTGAAAAATGGGCCATTGATTTTGTAGGACCAATCAATCCCCTAGGCAAGAAGACAGGTGCGCACTACATTATTACCACCGCTTACTATGTTACTCGATGGGCTGAAGCACAAGTGGTGAAGGATTGTACTGCAGATACTGTTGCGCACTTCATCTTTGAGAAAATCCTAACCATATTTGGATGCCCAAAGATCTTGATGAGCGACAGAGGCACTCACTTCGTTAATGAAACGATACAAGCATTAAATGAGGAATTCCGGATCCATCACACAAAAATTACACCTTATCATCCACAGGCAAATGGGACAGTCGAGGCTTTCAACAAAATCTTAGAGCAGAAATTTACCAAGATCTTCAATGCTGATCGTAGTGATTAGGACATATGCATCCCCTCTATTCTGTGGGCCTATCGAACGACCTACAAGAAGCTAATAGGAAGAACCCCCTTTCAGATGGTCTATGGCATGGAGGCCATTATGCCAATAGAATACATTGTTTCTAGTCTATGTATCGTAGCATTTACAAATATGGTAGAACTTGACATAATGGAAGAACGCCTTGCACAGCTTTTGGCATTAGAAGAAGACCGGTTCATTGCTAACTTTCATCAGCGGGTTCAGAAAGCTTCTGATAAAGCTTGGCATGATCGACATATTCGCCAAAAGACATTCGTAGAAGGAGACCTAGTCCTCTTATACGATAGCTAGTTTGCGAAACACCCGGGAAAATTCTGATAGCACTAGCTTGGTCCCTACACCGTTAAGGAAATCACGGATGGTGGAGAAATCAGGTTAGCTACCCTGCACGGTAACGTGTTACTAGGCTATGTCAATGTCAACCGACTCAACCCATACATGACTAAATGACTATATGGCCAGAATAATTGTCTTAGGCAGACTCGGCCTACCAGGGAGGGGGAGCTGAGGCATGAACGAGAGAAGCACGTAGCCCCGGGGATGATTGGCGGATCGCAGCCATAGTGGCTCGGGACGAGTCACAAGATTATGTTGGGGGACTGTTGGAACAGGGTCTCCTACAAGCTGCGAAACTGGTCGGATTTTGTATATTTTTTATTATATTTAGTCTAGCGCAGAGGTTTTGGGGTGGGACAAAGCCGAGAAAAGCATTGTAATGGGTTAAAGGATAGATCTGGAATCCGCAAACCACGGTTTGTGGACCATAGGAAAGATTAGGGTAGATTATTATAAATAGAGGAACATTTTGGATTGTAAGGTAAGAAGATGATAAGCTCTTGATGTGAATTGTGGATTAGTAGATCGGTTTGGGTTTTTGGGGAAGGACTCCTGCTGGCTGTGTGCATGAAGATCCCAAGTCCTACTGTGTGCGGACCCTGCTGCTGTGTGCGCAGGTTGGGTTGGGTATTGTAAGAAGGAATCGACAGATTGATGAATAAGAAAGGTTATTTGAGTAACTGAATCTATGGGTACTATTTATGCGAATCTATGGTAATTACTGCATTATGCGTACTCTGTGTTAAGCTGTGAAAATATTGTGTGTTTTTACTGAATCTCGATCTGTTCTGTTATGTTTTATGCAATGTTTCGCTACTGTCTTAGAAGTATATAATTTATTGAGCACCATAGTATAGTTGAATTTGTGCACGTGGATGTGAAGGAGACCTATAGATCTGGCCCTGTAGTAGGTAAATTGGTCATTTCAAAGCCATATGCAGCTCTGCTTGCCTTACTTATCCTTTCTCAGGGTGCAGAAACCTGGTTCCAGCACCCACCCATACTACTTCGGGTGAGACTTTTACCTGCGCAAGTAGGTCACTACCGAAAGGGCCAGTAGTATAGGGGTTTGTTGGCAAACCTTAACCTTTGAACTTGGGTCAGGACTCCTCAAGCCAACAAGAGCCTAGTTATATCTGTGTTGTACATAGGGAAGGCTCTCATCCCATGTGCATGGATGCTTTAAATTATACATGTGCAGAATGTGTACGATCATCCTGTTGACGACCACTGTCTGGCAATCAATTTTCGGATGGAAAACTATGGACCTGGTGAGCTTGGCATCCAGGATTGACCAGAGGCTGGACCAAAATGTGCTGAGGAGATTTTTGTCTCGATCTGAGATGATAGACTGTGGGATACCAAAGTTCTTCCAAACTCGTTCAAAGAAGAGTTTAGTAGTGGCTTTTGTTGTGATGTTCTTCTTGCAGGCTGCCATAATGGCCATCTTCGAGAATCTGTCGACGACCACGAAAACACAGTCATTTCCATGCTTAGTAGAAGGAAGGCTCACCATGTAATCCATGGATATTTATTTCCAAGGTTGATTAGGGGTACGTAGCGGAGTATAGAGGCCTTGCTTCTCGATGGTCGATTCGGAAATAGCACAAGCAATGTAGGATTTGATGTACTTCCAGACATCCTGAAGAAGGTTCAACCAAAAGAAATACTTCTGCAACGTTGCCACTATTTTCTTGACCCCAAAATGCCTAGCGACCCAACTATAGTGCGCTTCTGAAATCATCTTGGCACGCTCGCTTGAAGGAACACAAAGGTGTCCCAGATGACATAGTAGTGCATCGTGGAGGTGAAAAATTAGAACTTGTGGCTGAATTCTGGATTGCTCTTATAGAGAAGTAGCCATTTAGAAGTCTTGTTCCCACAAGAGTTGAGAACAGTGGTTAGCACCATGATCGGTGATTAGCTGAGGCAATATGCAACATTATTAGTGTTTCCCTTCTTGTACTTGATGTTAAAATGAAATTGTTGCAGATATATGGACCACTTCTGATGGTGATCGTTCTGAAACTTCCCTCGTGTCTGTATGAATTGTAGGGGTCGGTGGTCTGTGTGAATGATCATTTCCTTCCCGAAAATGTAATGCTTCCAATGTCCAAAATCTTGCAAAATGAAATACATTTCTTTGTCATAAGTGGGATACTTGCAGACTATTTCAGAAAATGTCTCATTGTGATATGCCACTAGATGTCATTTTTGAGTAATAACTTCCCCAATAGCATACAGAGAGACATTTATCTCGATCTCAAATGGTTGTTTCAAGTCTATTAATGTGAGAACTATGGCAGAGCAAAGGCGATGTTTCAATTCTACGAACTCCTTTTGTTGAGATTCCGACCAAAAGTATTTTGATTTCACTCCTTTCTTGGTGACTTGACTCAAGGGCCAAGTGATATCAGAGAATCCCAACACGAACCTACGCTAGATATTAGAAAGACCCAAAAAGCTTTGAAGCTCTATTAGAGTGGCTGGGGATGGCCAATCTCGAATGACTTAGATCTTGTTTGGATCCACATACACCCCTCGCTCATAAATAATGTATTCCAATTACTGAACCTAGGTCACACCAAAAGTGCACTTCTCTAAATTGGCACACAATTGTGTTGTCGTAGTGTTTGGTGGACCTGTCAGATGTTGTTAAGGTGCTCTTTCCAAGTCAAGTTGAAGATAAAGATGTCATCCAAGTACACTAATACAAATCAGTTGGTGAATGGCCAAAACATGTCGTCCATCAGAATCATGAAGGTTGTGGGAGCATTCATCAACCCGAAAATGCATGACCATTCATTCAAAAAGACCCTCCTTGGCTTTGAAGGCAGTCTTCCACACATCGGAGGGTTCGATTGGTAGCTGGTGATACCCAAACTTCAAGTCCATCTTGTTGAAATATTTCACCCCTTTGAGTTGGTCTAGAAGGTCATCAATCTGTGGGATCGGGTACATATTCCGGACAGTGATCTTGTTCAACACCCGATAGTCAATATAGAGTCTCTAAGTTCCATCCTTATTTTGCACCAACATGATCGGGCTCCCACAGGGCGATGAAATTTTCTGGATGTGACCTTTTTGCAGCAACTCCTGAATCTGCCTCTTGATTTCATCATTCTCTAGAACAGAGTGTCGATATGTCATTCCATTTGGCAGCGGCGCACCTAGGGTCAAATCGATGGGGTGCTTGACCTGACAATGCAAAGGCACCCCTATGGGTGAGTTGAATATGTCCTCCTACTACTCCACGGCCTTTTCTGCTTGTTTTTTTCATGCAGAGGAGCCCTATCTGGAGGTCATGGCCATAGTCTTCTTCTTTCCCTAAGGGTGGATCATCAGGAAAACAAATTTGCTAGTTTTTCAAATGAGCTTACTGCATTGTTTTGAAGTTACCAAAGAGATATTGTTTGACAGTGGTACCTCTGGTATCGTGTACAACATATTGCCCAAAGTAACAATAACAGCACGAGGCCGAGACTCATACACAACATGTATCTTACACAAATATGGTTGGCCTAATAATACATCACAAACATCAAGAGGAGAAATGTCACATAATACCTCATCCATGAAGGACTTGATGTTGTAGGGAAGGCGGCACTGCTGGCTGATGCAGAGATCTCATCCTTGGTGAAGCCACCCAATGGTGTATGGATGTGGGTGTGTTTTGGTCGACAAACCCAAACGCTTCATGACCTCTGTTTAAATGAGGTTCTTTTTGCTCCCACTGTGGACATTGAATTATAGTGGGGAACCATTTACCCACATTTGGGAGTGGAAGAGACGATCCTCCTCCTCGAGATCTTACGGTTCCTCCTTCTAGATCTTCATGGTGGCATCGGTGGCATTGGGATCCACATCTATAATCTTCTTCCCTTTGTCATTCCACTTGTTGGGTTTCGACTCAGAGTCAGAGCATGCATCTAATTCATAAGCCTTCATCTTGGCCACTAGTGACTACTTGGCCCAACACTCACTTGTGTTGTGAGTGGGGTTGTTATGGAACTAACACCACTTTCCCATGTCCTTCTTTGGCTTCGCGATGTTTTTCTTTTCTTGCGGATTTGGTAGATTGTCTTGGGCTACCATGCCTTGGCTTTGTCCTTTGTTCTGTGGTTTGGGTCCACCTTTCCCTTGCTTTTGATTCGTAGATCCAAAGTCTCGCTTATTCTGTTTGAATTTATGCTCAATTGTACCAAGAGAGGAGATGATGAGGAACTCCATTTCCTCCTGAATTTATCTATGCAAACAACTATGGTACTTTAGCACAAAATGTTTCTCTAAATATTTGATACCCAACTTTGTGCACAGGGTATGGAAAAGATTCGTCAGCTCATGCACATCTTGATCCCTTTGATGCCGCAGCATAGTCCATTGTATGTACTTGTCCTCATAGCTCCCCAGGGGATAATATTGTTCCTTGATGGTGTCTCAGAAAGAATTCCAAGTGGGTACGACCGAGAATGGAATGGGTTCCCCCTCGTCCTTTTTCTCACAGTAGGTTTCTTATCTTTCCTTGACATGGGGGGGGCTTTGAGGATTGCAAAAATAATCTTCTCCAAGTTGGAAAAATTATGAACCGAGAAATATCCTTCTAATATATTCAACCATATATCTACAACATTTTCATATATTTGGCCCTCAAATATGGGAATATCAAATTTTACTTGTACCTTAAAAGGAGTTGTACTTCCAGAACTGTGGCTGCTGGATGCAGGTGTGTCATTGGTGGGCAGTCGTTGAAGGATCTAGGAAAATTTATCCATCATCATGTACCTTTTATTTTCAAGGGCCTCCTTGAGAAATATTTTGATAGGACCTTCTGCTCCCTCATCTTTCTTTTCGTCCCCCATGGGCGGCCATTGGGGTTTGTGAGGCTGATCTTGCAAAGGTTCAACCAGATTGAGCCCTAACTCCTTATACCTCAACCTTGTTGGGGACATTCAAAGAAGGATCGAGAAAGAGTAGACTACTCTAATAACACTGATCCAAATTTATGCGGGAACACAATAGAATACACATATAACCATAAATACAAACATGCAACAAAAATAACACTTCATTTGATTAATATCAAAGAACTAAAATTTGTTTACAGACATAATGTAAATAAACTAGCTTGGGCACTAGTAGCTTATCTCTAAGAATAGATGTGGTGGCTACAGGCCTCTGAACTGTGTTACAATGAGGCTCGAGGGCCTATTTACTATTTAGAAACAATGGAAAACCCTAAATATTAAAAAACCTAATCCTATGAGATGAAGCGCCAAAAACTATGGGCCCCGTTTGGGTAAATTGGTACATCAACTTCCTGGGGACGTAAATTTGGCATACTATCTTCGTTTGATGCGAACAAAACCTTATTATAAAGATCTATCTGAGGACTACAACTTTTGATGTGAGAAGCATTAAATAAATCTTGATGTTGCTCCCATTTTTCCCAAAAAAAGTCGTTTAGGGCCTCAAAACATCTCTGGGACTTCACGACATGAAAAATGCTAAAAATAGTAAATTGTGCTACACTTAAGGAAACTGTAAAACTGAAAGAAACAATGGTGGGGCCCCAAGTGGAATAGGCAGGTGGCCACCAATATCCACCTGGATCAAGTGCAAAACCCAACATTTCCCATCTTTATTTTCACATTTTGTTCTCATTGTTTCCTTTTTATAAAAGAAGCCTTTTGTTTTCAGTTCAGAATCCTCCTGAACAAGATGCAGACGCATCTTTGATCTCACATCCACACTCCTCGCTACTATCAAGAGATCACATAAAAATGATGGTGCAACCCTAGTTGATTTTATTAGTGCTAAGGCTAAGAAACTATAGTGACTAAGCATATGGAAGCAGGTCTTTGGAGATAAATGACAATCAAATCCAAATATCATGGAGAAATATTGGGCTTTTAGTTTCTTCTATTTTCGAGGATACAACAGGAATTTTCACTATGCAAGTGTAAATGAGATTTTTCTTAGATGTTTTATTTTGTAGTCATAATGTTTTATTCGTTAACTTACATCTTTTATAGAGGCTTGGACCAATGGATAATGTACCAAAGAAAAGGAAAGCTATAATACATAGAAAATGGACTAAGTTGACAGAAATCACTCGACCTAAAGCAGTAGGCTATTGTAGACATTTGAAATTTTTTCTAATAAGAATGTGTAATTAAGTGGCTAGGTTTAATAGATGATAGTGGTTGTTTAGTTTTCACCCAAATATGTCAGATATGTAATTGTTTTCCCAATGTGTTGTATTAATCCATCCCCATGATCTATTTCATGATCGGTTGTGGTTTTCAGGTGAAAGAGTCCTTGGAAGATGAAAAATCAGAAACAAACAAGAATATGGCAAGAATGTTTAACATTTTTCAAAAACAGAAGGAAGCAAGATTAGAGAATTTGGTTCTAAATAGAATAGAGCTTTCCCATACATTAGAAACTATCTTTGCGTTATCATTTCTAGTAAAGGATGGTAGATTTGAAATAAATGTCGATGAAAATGGAAGACATTTTGTTGGTTATTTTTCGTCCCCACTACCTTAATGCATTTCTTTTTCATAATCATTATTTAGTTCTTGTGTATATTATATATAGGTTTGCTGATAAATTTCTCCTCTTGTCATTAGTCCCTAAAAATTCTCCCACAGCTATAGAAATGGCATCTGAAGAAGCTTCATACAGTCAATTTGTTTTTTGATTTGATTTTAAAGACTGGAGGGTAGGCTAGGGACACATTTTCTTCTCATGTTTCTGTTTTGTGCTTCTTCCCAAGAAACATTCTTAGCAATTGTTTTGGGTATTTTGGTTACAGTTGATTATGGAAGTTGTTGAAAGTGTAGAGGAGTTGATGCCTCACAAAACCAAACCACTTATGATTCCTTGTTCTAAGAAGGCTACAGAGACTCCTATCACAAATATTTCAAGAAACAGGGGAAGAGTGGTACCTACAGCTCTTGAGGTGCATGGAGATGAATGTGGAAGTGATGATGATGGTGGTCTTCAAATACCAGCACCAAAGAAGTGAAATAAGAGTCTCCTCTAAATTTTTTTGCCTTTTTTGGGTGCTTTTTTTTGGAAACCATCTTTGTTTCTATCAATGCATTGCAATTCATAGGGAATCTAATCTTTAATTTAAGCAATATTGTATATAAAAAATGATATCTTATTCTCATAATTAGTTATAATTATGATGACTGGCATTGCAAGCCCTCAGTCATGTAGTACACTCCTTTAGCCATGGTTCCAAGGCCTAGGTAATAGAATGGAATCATGTAAAAGAAAACTGTTAATATAAATTGTCAAGTCTGATATATTAAACCATGAGAAACCTCCTTGTGACAGTATGTTGTAATTTTATGTTTGAAAATATTTTGAGATAACCACAAAGCTAGAACATGATGGAGATTGTATTTGGTTTTCAGTCCTTTTAAGCAAACCTTAAGTAGCACAATATTCATAGGTTAAGTCCTTCAAACTATCCTATAAAGTGAAGCATGTGTGATTCAAATTTATACATGGTTTAATTTGTTACTTCGTCCATTTTACTAATTGAAAAACAATGCTCGGGATTCTTGTGTTTGAAGTATAGTAAGTAAAACATCTGTGTTTTCTGGTTTTAATATGAAAATCTACTCCATAGTTATTAGGTACCTGTTGTGACCAGCAACAACCCCCCTTTTTATTTAATATTAGTAATAATACTAAATAAATGGGGACCCTTAGTTAAAAAATCCAAAAAATCAATTAGGATTTGTTTGCCTTTTCAAATAAAACTTTCTATCATAAACCTATAGAAATCCCTTAGAAAAATATTTAGAAACACTTAAGTTTATGATAGATTATAATAAAATTGCTCTTTACACAAGATAGCGCATCCATAACAAAATGGTATAAAATTCATTGGTCGCAGATCGCATAGCGCAGAAAACAGAAATGATTTATGAATATCTTTTGCGCTCTTTTCAATTATGCGATTTTGCGATATGCGCTTTTGCGATTTTGCGATATGCGCTTTTGCGATTTTACGCAATTTCCGCTTTTGCGCTATTGTTATAACTGCGATGACTTCATTTTGCGATATTGCGACATTGCGATATTGCGATATTGCGCAGCAAATCGCAGATCACAATGTCGCAGATTCATGTAGGCGCGCTATCCCAAGGCAATCTTCCCATATGTCAAATCTGTTATGAGCTTTAATGATTATATTAAATGATTGGATTGATTATTAATGGTAAATGAGATTGTGTTTGGATTGAAAGTCATTTCACGATTAAAATATCATATTTCATCCGCTTTCACATTTTAAATAGTCTCATCACCTTTCTTACGCCATTACTCTCATTTAATCGTAAAACACAGGCACGAAGGAGAAAACGTCTATACAAAGCTTCCGCTAAACACTATGGGTAAGAAGGAGAAGAGCTCAAATTCTGAAAAAAAATAAATGGCTTCGCTATATGCAGATACCGCCTGTAATAAGGACGCCGGTATATCCACTTGGGAAGGAATGTATAATCTGTTAGAGGAAGAAAACCCTGTGGTGATAAAAGTTGCAGCTACAGCAGGTTCAAAGAATACGTCTGAAGCAACCCTTAGAGACTTGGCTTGCTCATTTCTGCATAGAATAGCAATAAGGCCAAGGATTCTCCCATATACAGACATGGTGAGATGGGTGCTGGATAGCACAGATATTTCAGACAGACAATTCAGAACTCCATCTGAAGAGCTAATCGGGTCATTCACTATAGAAGATCTGAGATTAATGTATAAGCTGCCAGAACCTCAGGCGACTTTCAACAAGAAATTTATGGAATATTTTGCCAAAGAACACTCAAATTTGGCAGAATGTACAAAGAAGTGGACCAAAAGAAGTGAATCATTGAAGAAAAACAAACAAGGTATGTACAACACGGGTTCACTTACCTCTCCATATTTTTTTACTGCTGCCATGTTATGCAGGCTTTTTGGAAAGCCTGACATAAATATGATCTTCCCCGAATGGCTTCCTTTGTTAAATGTCGTTGTTAATTCTACAATTGTAGACTGGGCCAAAATCCTATCTGATAATTTGACCACTGCTATCTTTCACTACTGGTCTAAACGAAATGTTTCTCAGCGGGTCTATCCGCCTTTTTATTTATCTGCTTATGTCATGGACGCCATCTGTTATGTCTCTAAATTCCCTGTGATGGGCTGGAAATGGACTATCCACGATCCTTTGCCCATTCATGTGTACCATAAAGAACTATGGGAGTCTAAGTTTATCCCCCATTTTTATCAAATTTGTCATGGAATTATGCTGCCATTGTACAAAACATTGTATAATAAGGATGCCCCAAGGTTATCCTTAGAAACAGAGGTTGATATTCTCCCCGTCGCGAGATGGTTTGGAGAAGAATTGTTCACTTATATTAGGGTTTTTGGAAGTTATGCTTCTCCCCATGTATTACCCCTATATGTTCCAGATAGACTTGTAGCTCGGGAAATTGCTTATCAGACCTGTGGCCAGGGAGGTATAACAAAAGATTTAAAAGAGAAGAAAAAGGGCATTTTGCCACAATTTCCCGTAAAATGTGGAACATTTTCACTGTTTGATATTGGTCATGCATTTCAAGAGATAGGCAACATTACATGCCTACAGCTGTTCAAATTTTCAAGAAGGTTATTCGACCCAAATGATATTGTTAAGAATTTTACCAATGCAATTAGAGTAAGGGAATTTTCCGGGGAACAGGATCCTTTTGATGATATGTTCCAAGCAAGAAATTCATTCAAAGAAATTTTGAATTCAGCTCAAGCGCAGCTATCTCCAGAAGAATTTCAGGAATTCAAGCTTTACAGAGAAAGGAGACTAATTCCTATTCCTTTGGATAATCTACGCTTAGAGCCCGCAAGGGAACAAACTCCTAGTGTTAGTCTTAACGGTAGTTCAAGTACAGGTAAATCTAAATCAAAATCTGACAGAGATTCTAAACACTCCAATAAGTCTAAAGAAAAGGAAGATAAAATGGAAGAATCCATTAAAGATTCTGCACAATCTAAAGAACTTACTCAACAGCAAATTTTGACTTCTCAACAGACAAATCCTCCTCCAACCAATGTACAGCAACAACCAGTTACCATTGAGTTAGATAAATAATGCGAAACCTTTAATCAATTGATTAATGTAGAAGGACAAAATGTACAAACCCCTGTCCAGACAACCAAAGTTTTGAATACAGGAACAAGCAGCACAGCCACAGTGACAGAGCACATACCAATCACACCCTCCTCTGAAATTGTACTTAATGTAGAGGACATTCCTCCTCTGGATGTATTCTACAGCCCAAAATACAAAGCAGTAGTGAAGAGACAGAGGAAAAAGAGAAAATTAGAAAGTGCAATTGCTACTGAAGCAGAACAAGTAGATGTTTTGTGGAAAGATCTTGCCACAGAACCTACTCATAATCTCACTAAGTTATCTCAAATGACAGGAGCTTATGCTTCTGCAACAATTGATAAAGCATTTGAGATACAACTTTTGTTGAATGAAAAATAAGAACAGGTAAAAGCTCTGCAACAACAATTGCAACAGGTACAGGCCAATAAGGAAGCACAATTGAAACTTGAAGAGTTACAACAACAACTTCAAGAAATGAAAATAGGACATCAAAAAAGCCTGGCTGATAAAGACAAACAAATACAGATTATCCAAGATCAACATAAAGATGATCCTAAGCTTCCAGAATTCATTTCAGAAACCATCTCTTTGAACAATCAACTACTACAACAAGAGGAAGTTTTCTGCCAAAAAATCTTGCAATGGAATTCTTTGTGCCAAAAGAGCGATAAAATCACAAATCATGTCGAATATTTATGAAATGATTATGATTTTATTAATGA
Source organism: Pinus albicaulis (assembly GCA_034641835.2). Classification (NCBI taxonomy): domain Eukaryota; kingdom Viridiplantae; phylum Streptophyta; class Pinopsida; order Pinales; family Pinaceae; genus Pinus; species Pinus albicaulis. Next base: position 113,676,240 of record CM076583.1, on the reverse strand, counting down.
AAAGATCAATGATTATCTGACATGGCAAAAGACAGAAGAAGGCAAAAAAGTTGGTGCACCCATCATTAATGAAAACCATAAAGAAATATTTTTTAATAACTGGGATGCACAAATCAGAAGGGTGGAAAAGGCAGCAGAGGAGGCGGCTACAGCGGCAAACACTCTCACTAATTGTGTAAATGATAATTTACACAAAGCTAACTTGATTCCAGAAACTGTTCCAGGATATCTCCCACAAGCAAATCAACTGCAAACAGAATGGAGGCAAAAGGCAGAAGAAAGAAAAAAATCCATCCAAGGGTTGACAAGATTGAATTGGGACTCATACTGGATGTACTTGGTGAAGCCACACAGTCAGCACAGTGCGCTCAATTGTATCATCAATGCTACAGAGAAGATTTCTCCTACGCTTGTCGACTCTGTCTTTTCAAGACAGTTGAATTCTGAAGTCGGTCAACTGCATCTTCTCAAAACTATGCTAGATGCCTGCAAGCTTAAGGATCAAATTCATAGATAGATAGATTTAGTTTTAATTTCACTGTATTTTAGCCTAGGAAAAGGACGGTCATTGAATCGAATCCTTAATTTTTGTAATAAACTATTTTTAGATTTAGCTAAGTAGTATTTAAACCCCTCTCATGCATTTAGAGAGGGGTCCTGGATCTTAATATTTTTGGACTTGGAGATTGCATTTCTGTACTCCACTGTCTTATATATTTTTTAAAAAGGATCACATCTGGTGATTTTCATGCGGAATTATCTTTGAAGTGTTACATTTATGTACCTTTGGAATTTGATTTTGCATCATAGTTACTGGATAGAGTATCAGATTGCATTTGAAAGTCCTCAAGATGAACAAGGTATTTCTATCTGTTCACTGTTGATTTCTTTTGTCTTATGATATTCATTTTAAAATTTCTATCATTTATATGTATATTTGTTTTCACAACGCTTCCTTTTATATATCATTTCTGAGTATAATTGAAACGTTATTTTTCATAGTTACATGTAAATGGTATACAATGATGAATGCAATATGTTATTATAACTCTGTTTAATTTCTTAAACAGAGTTATCTTTATTCGTTGCTGCACATTTCGATTTAATTAATAATACATTTTCATGATTATTGTTGAATTGAAACAATCTTAAGTTGTATTCACATATAATTACCCGGGTTAGTGTTAGAATTTATTTATTAGTATTTAGCTTAAATTAGATAGTTTTATTTCAGTTAATTTAGTCCCATTTCCACCCACCCAATCCAATCCATTTAGTTACAAGGAAACTGGTCCTTTAAATCCAGTCGGAGCCACCATACCAAACGGAAAAGGAGCCGCCTTAAGGTCCCGACCGGGTGGTTTTCCCCGATGTTTGAAGCAGAGATTTTCTAGGCTTCAACAGTACCCAGATGCTCACAATCAATGGTTATTTACAAACTTTTGGTCATCATGGTTTCTAAATCACTACCTAATAATACTACTATTATAGCATACATGTGTTGCCAAAAGAGTTATGATGCATGTTTCTTCACTCAATTGAATCTTGAAAATTTATAATGCACATTTGCAAAAATGTTAGTACTAATTTCTAAGGGTGTAGTATAATGAGGTGACCTTTTGGCCAGATTTTTTTGTCAATTTTGCTCAACATCTGGTCAGAAATTGGGAAAATTGTAGTTTTAAGTTCATTATACACAATTGTAGTGCCCCAGGTGCTTTCTAGGCCACTAAACTCATTTCTGCATTTATAAATGCAATTTAAACAATTGAAAATTGGGATCTCGCCGACAATCATGTCGCTGAATTTTGGTGTAAAAGGCCAAAATGTCACCTTGTCAGACTATGCCATTTCTCAGTTGGACTTTTTATGTGTGCAAATTCTACACTATTATTGAAGCGATTTATGATACCCAAGCCGAATATGTGTAAGTTGTGAAAATATTCTTCCCATATTTTTATTTATTAGAATTTCTTTTAGCAGGAGATATGAGGAGTTGTGGGATTTTGGAATTGAAATCTAGTCAATCCCTACCTATATTTTCTTTGAGGGATAAAGCACAAGGGAAGGAGTATCAGGTCATTGTCAACAAGTCTACAGTTCCCACTAAATTATGCAGAATTCATACATTTTGACCACGATAGCTTGAAACAATTACTTAGATGAGTAGATACCATATAAAGAATGACATGCCAAAGTGCAATTATACTTTCATCTAGTATTCGGTTCATGTGTAACCATCCTAGAAAATACCTCCCTAGGATTAGAAGCAACATAAACCCAAAATTTAACATAAACCCAAAATTTTCAAGTATTCAAAATTGAAATTGTATATAGAATAAATCATGATGCCTTTTTAGGAGCTGAAAATTGGATGTGAAATATGTAGAAGAAAGTTTTATTGAAATGTAATTATTGTATGATTGCTCATTTTCCACTCCTCACTCATATATTTATATACCAATACATGAGAAATATCTTTATATGGCATATAAGGAATATACATATTTCAGTCCTCAAGGGATTTCTTAGACAACAATGCTCATAGTGATTACAAGAAATACTCATTACGAGTTCAACACATTGTCACATGTAGGATTTATCCCTACCACCTGCACTAAACCTAATTGATTTTCCATGAGAAATATTTGTATATTCCATATAAGTAATACACTTGTTTTGGTTCTTGATGGATTGCTTAACAAGTCTTGAAGTGATTACAAGAAATACTGATTATGAAATTTGTTAGCCCTTTACAAAGCCTTTATTATTTAGTGAAAGATTCGCCATGATCTTACAAGATTTTATAATTTAGTGAAAAAATCACCTTGATCATATAGGACAAATAATTTGGTGAGAGATTCATATTATATTATTGATAAAATCGCCTTTCATTTTTCCTATGTATCATGGGCATTCACTCATTTATTATATATATAAATCTATGGTAGCTCTTAAAATTTTCCCTGATTGATAGTGGTTTTTCCTAGCCTTTCCATTTCCTCAATAGCCATGGTGTTGTGGTTTTACCTTTGTTTTTATAATTGTTTCTCATGTTCCTTATGGTTGTGGGTTGAGTTACTGGTTCCTAGAATACTTGATTGGACAAACACTCTGGAAGCCCTGTGACATCTTGGGTTGAGTTACTAGTCCTGGAAGCCTTGGTTGGAAAAGTGCTATGGAATCCCTTGGTGGGTAATTAAGTTACTAGTCCTAGAAGCCCTAGTTGAACAAACTCTCTGGAAGCCCAGTGATAATAGTGGGTTTAGTTACTAATATTAGAAGCCCTGGTTGGAACAAATTCTCTGGAGCCTTGGACAGCTTGGGTAGAGACCAATATGGTGATCGTTAGTGATATCCGACCCTGAGGTGGAATCACTAGTTGAGGGTTGAGGTGGTTTGGCCTCTTGAATCCCCTATTTCGTTTATTTAGTTTACTCCATGAGATCCCACATTCATGCTTGGAATATGGTGTGGGGGTAATTGGCTAAAAGAGATATTTGGTTTATCCCAATCTATGGTTTGGTGGTATGTATAAGTCCCTGACCTAGTTTCATTTTTCATATGTAGATAATAGATCTTTTCCTATTGTATTTTATGGGTAAATGTACTTGTTGATATGTGATATTAGTGGTTGTTCTACCATTTTTATTTTGTTGGTTATATGCTAGTTATAAGCATGGTTTATGACAGACTTGAGTTATGGCTCTCATAATGATTTGATTAGTAGATAATATGTTAATGAATATATGGCCTATTAGATGATCTTGCAACTATTATGAGAAGGCATCAGTCCTTCTTGAATATTCTCAGATAAGTATTAGACCCCTATCCTCAGATGTGTAATTATGAACAGTACATTACATGTTTGTGATATGTTTAATGAAATTCCTACCATGGACCATAGGGTTCAAGTCAATTCCTTTCTCAAGTGTTTTCATTAGTAGCCTTATTTCATTATTATTTATCATTTATGGAAATTTCATGAAGTTCTGGACAGAGGCCTGAGTCTTGCCCCTGAAAAAGTGGCTCAAAAACTGGGTTCACTGACACATAACTTCCTGGAAAATTCTACAGTCACATGGATGCAGGCTTTTGTATGCGACTGGAGGGTTTCATCTGCATGGAGGGCTTTTCATCAATGCAACTGGGGCTCTATATCAGTTGGAAAGTAATTTGTCTCAGGGGTTGGACACCTGCAGGAGTTGGTTGGCTCCTAAAGGCTCTGTAGCTTCTAAGGAATGTAATATTGGTTTTTTCTTGTCGGTTCCACTTCCTTAATTGTACATGGGTAGTTGAATTATATCATAGTAACTCTTCGTCACAAGTTTACCTTGGTGGACTGGTTAGCTTGGGTAAATGTGGGAGGAGGGTGTTACACATGCATATTCCACATTAGAGTACAACCCTATTGGCTTTGTTTCTACATAGTGGATCAACATGTATATGGAGTTATGTTTTTTGTTGCCATTTTTAGAATTTATTTTTTAACCATTTTAACTAATTTCCTTTCAACATTCTTCTCCTTTTCTATTTAATGCAAGTGATGCATTTGATTGCATACTCATTGTATAAGGAACCACCCTTCAAATTACCTACTTTGGTGTTCTCCTCGAAATTAGTGATATTTGGATTCACCATAAGCGAGTAGAATGAGATGTCCCAAGTATGAATGATAGCATCTATCTATTGTATACCATCTTAGATTATCCATATCCACTTCTAGTAATATTGGGATTTTAGGGACATGAGTTGTACACATAGTGACCCTTAGAAATGGTAAAACTAATGAACAATAAAGAAAAAACCAATGATCCAAACATGTCTATGAACATGAATAAATAAATTCCAAGAATAAACATTTTTTCATCAATGAATTATTTGTTAAAAATGACCATCTGCTTCCTTCTATTGTTAATACATAAAATAACATAATAAACTCTCTTCTAATAATTTTGAGAGTGAAAACTAATTTTGAAAGCAATAAAATATAACTTGGAATCTTGGAGTTAGTTTCTCACACATCTCTTAATCCTTCAACAAATCCAAGAGTTTCCACACATATCTCTCAATCGTTTGGTTTGAATTCTTGGAAGACCATTGGACTAGTTAAGAAAATTTATAAGGCTACGAAGTAGGTAAAATATCATCCATATCAAAGAGGCATCAATATTGGGAACTTATGGGATATCCAAGAATTAATAACCAATAATATTCTCTATAGAGGCACATCACACATCACTAGATTAGGATGCTAGCAAGCCTCCCAAGTGAGGAATTTGTTCAAACATGTGAAAAAGTTTCCTCTAGGATAGACAAAAAATACTAAAATGATCAAAAAATAAGTTGGTTTACATTTCATGGTATTTAAAAAATAATTGTGAAGCTAATACATAAAAAATATATCATAGTCTCCCATCAAATTTCTATCTCATTTGGGCTTTTGATGGTCATTGTGAATGTTGCGGGGTCCAACAATTTCACTATGATCCACAATTTAATGAAAATAAATGTATCATAATTTTGTGGATGTGAAATATAATATAATATTAAATATCCATCATAATAACCCTTTTAGCATAGAATCACTATACAAAAATTTCCTATGACAAAGATTTTATGCGCACACCAAGTGCAACAAACATTGTTCCATACAGAGAAAAACTCTAGTCTCACATAGTGAATCCTTCCCTGTTATGAAAAACCTCCCATTAGTGCCCATATCCCACTTGGAGATAAAATATATTATTTTATAGGGTTGTGGTTCTCTGAATCCATGTGAATGTATTATATCTTTAAAACTTTATGCACAACTTCATGCACTTTATTTCCTCTCTTTACCATGTTCAAGGCTGAGAGACCCATAATTAGTCCACAAAACCTCCTAATGGAACCCATATCCTTATTAGAGGTCAAATTTCCTGTCTATAGGACCTTCATAGTGGTTTAAGTACTCAATCATGGTTCATGAGACTTAAAAGCTTAATTTAGGTCAAAAGATCCTTTATTTTCTCCCATGACCATGGTCAAAGTCTCAAGACCCATCCATTGTGTCTAAAACTTTATAATGGTGCAGACATCTCATCCATAGGCCAAATATTATGAGCCTTAAGAATAATGTATATCATACAACCCTTATTTTCTTTCAATGACCATAGTTAAGGTCCTAAGGTCCATGCTTACTACACAAAATCTCTTAATGATACACATATACCACCAAAGAGGTTAATGATATAAGTTTGTATGGTGGTTTGAGATCAAGTTCAAGAACCAAGGCCCTAAAAGTTTTATTTTTGGAGAAAGGTGTGATGTGCCTCCCATATAGGTACAATTCAAGGTCGATTTTCGCCATCCTATGACACATTTAACCTCTATTTTTATATTTTTAAAGTTATAATGTGTTCTTAGGAAGGTTAGGAGGTATTTTATATATCACGTGGCTTGGTGCATTGATTGTGCAGGACAAATAGGATTTATTGTGTAGAAAATGTTGCATACTAGCAGGAGAAGATCTAGGAGGATTTTTCCTTGTTTTAGCCCATCAACAACTCGACTGGATCACGAGCAATTACTACCAATAAGTGGTTGCAAGTGCACTAAGATACCAAATCCAACTTTTTAGGATATTTAGAGGGAAGAAACCCTCCCTTCAAGTAGCTTTCCCCTCACTCACTTTTTATATAAATAAGAGATCCTAGTAGCTCAGTAGGGATTCAAATTCTAGAGGCAAGATAGTGACTATAAGAGAAGGAGACTTCTACTTGTATATTACATTGTTATGTTACATGTTTGAAAGTTTTTTAGGCTAATGAAAAGAAACATTTTTTTTCCATCCTGATTTTTCTTTAAGGGACCTGTGTCTCCTTAGGTAAGGGCCCAACTCCAGTGCTCAATCCCCTTCCTTTGTACATTTCTTTATTTATTTCATTTTCATGCACTTAGCTTGGTTCTGATTTTTCTACAAAACTAGTTTATGAGAAAATAATTTCCTTTGCAAGTTGATAAGTGATGTTTATTTGGAAGCTTGGTTGTGAACCCTATGTGGAAAAGCACAAAAAATAGTTTTTTCTTTATGCAATAAGTAGATTATGTTCCAAATTCAACTCATCCTTTCACTGACATCTTGTTTTTTGTAGTTAATGGTTTGATATTCATTTAATCACCTTGTTTTCATTACTTGAACATGTACTTTGAGTGAATATGGAATCTATTGGTCCATATAGTATAGTACCATCATTTTCTATGCATGAGAATCACCTCCTTCAACACACTTCCTTCCATTACTCCTCATAGACTTCTACATTTTCTCATCCCTTGCACAAGTTAGTCTATTGAGTAGATATAGGATTAGTAAGGTATCTTTCACCCCTCCATAGCTTCCCACCACTTTCTTCCACCTTCATACTACTCCTATAATCATAAGATTGCTCTTAGATGCTTTCCTACAACAAAATAGGGCATCTTGTAGCGATCCTAAAACAATGTTGTAGTAATACGCAAATATCTTTAGAACACATCAATAATTTCCCCCAAATATTTCCTTTCATTTATCATCACTCCAAAACGTCCTCTAAGCCTTTAATGTGATCTTGATAAGGTTAGAGACCCTATATATAGTTTACTTCCATAGTTGTAGCTTAAATCTTGCAACTAGGGCATATTGTTTATGTTAAATAGAATGAAACTAATGTTCCTTTAGCACTCTTGAGAATTTAATTCTTCTTTTGAAAATAGAACAAAATTTACCTTGTCTACAATAGAATAGCTTTGTTTGCTGCAAGATAGATCAAAGTTATTTTCTAGCATTTACTTTTATGAAAATAGATTAGGATTTCTTTTCTACCATTTATTTTTTGCAAGATATGTTAAGATATTTTTTCTGCCATTTACTTTCAAGTAAATAGATTATTGTTTCTTTCATGCAGTAGAACAATTTATGCTTTAGAAATCTCTTTTCTTGCAAAGATAAACTAGGTAGTTTTACTTTTTTCTAGATTTTTGAAAGTGGTCTCTGTGTATCTCAATTCAATTCATTACTTTATATCACTTTAAGTTGAACCTTGATTGTTGTACATATAGCACTGGCACCTCTTAATTTTTTAAAAACTCTATATTGAAAAATTAAAGTTGGTAGCCTTGGGAGTTGCAACATTCATGTTGTAATATCGGGGCTCATCAAGGTGTAAGAGGCTTCTCTTGTGCGCAAAACCTCTTAATGGTACCCATACCCATCTCAAGGACAAAGGTACTTTCTAAAGGCCTTGTGTGGTGGTTTTAGAAATATTTCATGTCCCATAAGAAATATAGCATCAATTTATGGTTGAAGGACCTTATTCTTCTCTCCCAATCATGACTGAGGCCTATCAACTCATACTTATTACACAAAAATCCCTAATGGGATCCCTATCCCACTTATATGTAAAATTATCCATTTTTTATGGCTCATGTTGTATTTTAAAGCCTTGATCATGGAACATTAGCCCAATGATATTTGTTTAGTTTCATATGCCCTAAGTTTCTTTCTTTGCCATGATCAAGTCCTTCAAACTTATCCTTGATTCTCAAAACATCATAATGGTATTCTTATCTCACTTGAAGAATAAGGATTCCCTATAAATGATAGTTATTTGGTTTATGGTATTTTTTATGGCCTTTAATCCTTAAAGGGTTCATTAAGGACCCAAGGGACTTACTTTCCTCCATTTACCACGATTATACCTTAAGACACATATCCATAGCACATAAAAATTTAGGATGATGCCCATATTGCACTTGGAGGACAAAAATCACCTTTAAAGGTGTTGTGGTTTCAGGTTGTGTTTATGGTCAATGAGCCTTAGAGATCCATTTATTTGCAAGGTCCTTGTTTTCCTCCATTGATTATGGTTAAGGCCCTAAGACATAAACTTGTTACATAAAATATACTAATCATGGCGATATCCCACTTATATATCAAAACTTTAAAGGGTATATTTTGTCATCATGGCCTTGATCATGTCCTATTAGCTACAAAATCCTGATTTAGGGCCTATTTTTATAAATTTCTCCACAACATGATTTTAGACCCATTTCATGGACACAAAACCTCATATTGGCACCCATATCCCAAATTGAGGATAATTGTCTCTTGTATAGAGCATTTTTTGTTCTTTGTGCTCTTGTTCATGGCCCTTGGTCCCTATAAGCTTCATATAGGGCTTAAAGGTCTTATTTCCCCCCCATTCCCATTACCCAGGCCTTGAGATCTATCCCTAGTATTCAAGGTGTTGTAATAGCATCCATATTGTATTTCAGAGGAAAAATATCCCCTTTAAAGAGATCATGTGGTGATTTGAAAATCATTCATTATGCATGAACTCAAACATATACAAATATAGCCTAATCCCTTGTTTTCCTCCCCTTACAATGGAAAATTTTTTGAAGCATCTCACTCATGTTTAAAACTTCCTAAGAGCACCATATTACCATTAGAGGCCAAATATCCCCATTAGAAGGACTATGTGGTGGTTGAGATGTCAATCATAACCTAAACCTTCATTTTCTATTATTTTCAAAATAATAAAAAATAATTATGTTGAAACATATAACGTTATAAGATAAACGTCAAGTGTCAATAGTACAACAGGTTGAGAATGGTTCTCGTCAGCAAGGCAACCCAAGATCAAACCTCATGGAGGGTGGTTGTGCCTTGTGCTAGGGGGAGGAGACATGTTAAAAAAATCCAGTCATCTAAGGGTTGGTGTGGCCCAGGCCAAGTGTGATCCCCAGGTGACTTTGATGGCTTAGATTCCCCTGGGTCACGACTCCTCAAGCCACAGGTTAAGCTTGGAGAATCACAAACAACTTGAGAAACAAACAAAAAAAACATTATAAGATAAAAATATATAGCTCTTAAATGCCTTTACAATGAGCTAAAGATCTTCAAAATTGGATGTTGAGGTACAAAATTATCATAGCATTCTATTATTTTAAATATTATATTAAATTTAAAAATAACATGTATGTATTTTTAATGGACACATGTCATTAGCTTGTGCATGTTCCTAAAGTGTATGTGCATTTTTGTGCATTTTTAATTCACAAACTTTGTGGAAGTTATGTGGTAGTTTGAATGGCGCTAAGGTTGTTGCAAAAGGAATATGTGTGCATTATTGATTTCCCCATCATCACTTCATTAACTATGTGCAACGCCCATAACTATGAAGAGAGGGAAAGATAAAAAAAATACTAAACATATATGTGCATTATTTTTCATGTTTATTTGACAATTTTTGTGGTGCCTTGTGTGGTGGTTTGAAAGGCACCAAGTCTATTATAAAAGGAATATGTACACATTCTTGACTACCCCATTGTCACTTTTTTTTATCATCAACTTTGTGAAAATACCCATGACTAAGAAGAGATAGTGAGATGAAAAAAATACCAAACATGTATTTATTGTATTTTTTATATTGGATATTTTTATAGTAATAATAATAATAATAAAAGAATCTAATTTTAAGATTATGGTCAAGCTAGACACCAAATTGGTGTATGTGACCCTTATATTTCTGGAAGAAAGGACTCCCCTATAGATAATTTTTTATGGATTCTAATATTATGCATATATATAGTACTATAGGAAACTATTTTGTTTTAAAAATCATACATACTGAATGTAGGCAAATATTCAATAAAAAAAACTTGTAATTTATTATTAAAATAGGTTAATTTGTAAGCAATGTCATTAATTTAATCATATATATGTAAAAAATAAGAAATTTTTTATTCAAATCAGGAAAAAAAAATAAAAATTAAATTAAAAAATTAAAAAAACAAAATAAAAAATAAAAAATTCCAAAAAACTAGCCAATTAATATAATTTCACCTTTACTCCCATGCACAATAATTTGATTTTTAATAATTTAATTATTAAAATTTAGAAAATTACACATCTTTACCCACTTTAATAAATATTTATAAATTTAATATATGTTTTTTTATGAAATTAAAAACAAAAATAATACCAAATTAACACATGAAACCTTGGAAATATAAAATAAAAACCCTTACGCATTCATATTAATGATTGAAATAAATATTACAAGATGTTTAATGTACACGATAGGAAAAGATATAACTCGATTAATTATTTTAATTACTATACTTCCACCCTGTCTACGAGGTGCATTATAACATATCATCAAATATTGAAATTTTAATATTTTTGAAGGGAGATTCTCGAGATGGTGAGTAGTTCCACGAAAATCGCATTCAACAAGAAATAATGAATGAATGAATGAATGATATTTTAACGTCCACGAGACTAAAAATAATCTATGGGACCACCAACTTCCTTATTTTTTCCCTTTTGTAATTCAATCCTTTTCTTACTCAAATTGATGATGAGATGACCCAACCTTTTAATAGTTCCCTCACTAAAAAGACAATGCCATGAATTGATGCTAACATATTACGGTAACTATCCCTGATGTCTCTGAAAGTGTCACATTCCAAAATGAAATGTTTTTCTAATTCCATTGCCCTAGAAGTGAAAAAAGTGCATACCCTTTCTTCCCAAGCTTCTTTAAGTCTCTTGCACCATCCCATTTCACACCGAAGTTTATGTGAGTTAGTTCTTAATTGAGAAATAAGAACCTTTTCTCTGTGTTAGCGTTCTATAATTTACTAGAGATTGTGAGAACTAATCACATAGGACAACATCGAACCAACTTTGGAAACTGGAACCTAGCCATGCCAGTTTCAGAGAGGGCTCTCCCTTTAAGATTTAACTTTGGTTGGATAAGTTCTTAGGCTAGTTATGATTTTACTTGGGTTTTGAGTTTTGTTTTGGGTTTTGGAAAATTGATTTTATTCAATTGATTAATGCCTATTGCGCAATGGAGTCAAAATATAACTGGATGGTTGCATCAACTTTTCATAGAGTAAACACAGGGAAAGACAGGAGTATTTACTAGATCTTTTGAATTTATAAATGGATTATGACATAAATATGAAAATATTTAGCAGAACTAAAGATAAATTAAGAATTATTTAGTTTTTCCTTCAGTGGAAAGCATTATGATTGTAAACGCAGCCAGAATAAGGTACACAACAGTAAATACTATTCATCACGCTTTCTTCTTTGCAATTGGAATTCAAATTATTACAATGAAAGATAACAATGAAACATATTAATAGTAGAAAAACATCACCAATATTTAATCCACAAGAATCCTATGAATGGTCTGATTATTATTGATGCTCCAGTGCTTTGAAAAAGCTTACATTACTTCAATAGACAACAATAGTTCTGATCTCAATCAATCAACATTTTATACTTCCAAAACTGGAGTATTTATACAAAATATTACAATAATACAGTCTCTAACAGACATGGTATTTTTAGACTTAAATTTGAATTTAAAACTATAACTATTACTAAATCATAGACTCAGTGGAATGCAATATGCAAAGCAGGTGCTGATGTAGTGGGAAAATTAGGATGCGGACCGCAGTTTACTACTGTATTGGCAGATGAACTAAGTGATGTGCTGGTAGATGAACTAAGTGTTGTGCTGGAGAAATCTGTTGTATGAATGCCCTTTGTGCTCTTGCAGTTACAACATGGTCATCTTTGCGCAAAGAAATTGCCCAACCTGACCCTTGGTGTCTATTTGCTACCCGAGTCCTTTCTACTGTGTTTAACCCTTTTTCTTCATAAAATGGAATAAAAAACCAATATACCTGGACTTGAAATTCTATAGACTTTAGTTCAGAACTTTATCGCATCCATAGAAATATCGCACATTGCATGTTTTACAGTTTATGATATGAGAAATGGAATCGGCGATGCGATGTGAAGAGGAAGGTGATGTGGCAGGGAAGGTGGGACCGACACCTATCGCAAATCACAAATATTAAGGTTTTTCTATAAGCGCGGGGAGGGTAAACTATAAATCTCGCGAAGTGAAAAGTGCGGGGAGAAGGAGGTGAGATGGTAGGTAAGGTGGGACCCAATCTGCATCACAATCGCAAGTCAGAAGGTTTTGCTATGAGTGGTGGAGGTAAAATCTAAAACATGCGAAGTGCGATATGCGATTGGGACCCACCCACATCGCACATCACAATATTTATATTTTACCGCACATCATAGAGTTTAGAGTTTTGGAAATGCGATAAGCACTAAGTGCCAAGGTTTCATAGTATATATGATATATTTATGTATTTCAAGTGGCCTGAAGTGGGGGGCGGAGCTGCTATGGTGGAGCCAAACACATCGAAATTTAAACAAAATACCTTGCAGGCGCTTAAAAGGTAAGTTATAAAATGTGCGATGTGAAATGATATGGTTAAAAAAGTAAAGTTTTGATCTTGTGATGTGATGGATATCGCACATCGCAAGTTTTAAGGTTTTTCGGTGAAGTGCGAAAAGTTATAATCGCCGATATGCGAAGTTTATATTTTGTGATGTGCGATGGATGGTGGGGGAAAGGGTGACGTGTTAGGGAGAAATGGCCCCACTTTAATCGCAATCAGGGAATCGGGAAGGCGGAGGTAAGTGGAAACAATGATATAGCGATGAAAAAGGTAAAGTAGAAAGATAAAGTGGAAAGGCGGAAAAAGGGTAATGTTTAATGATTTTTAAGGGAAATGAAATGAAAAGGAAGTCTAGCATGTGAATGGGTTCCACTTCATCACATATTTCATTTCAGAAGGTTTGTAGGAGATGAAAATTAAAGGATTTTAGGATTTGGCCGATGCGAAAAGAAATTTTGAATGTGCGGGATTGTAATGAAATGTATGGAAATATATGGAAATATATGAGCGGGGAATGAAATTTAAATAAAAGGAAATGAATGAAATAAAAGTATGGTGGGGATATATTTCTATGGTTTAAAACTTTAGGATATAAATTTATGATCAGGATTTAAACCATACAAATAACTTTTTCCATAGGTGCATTTAGACTAGCAGCCAATCAAATATTTTAAAATAGAATGAATCTTTCGTTTATTTTTTGCTTCCCTAACATTTTATTTTATCTTATTTATTTAGAGCATCTAACACCTAACATTTTATTTTTCCTTCTTTATTTAGAGGATCTAACACCTAAAATTTTATTGACATGGATGCCTAAAAAAATAATAATTTTCCTAACATTTTTTTAATTTTTCATTCTTTTGCATCCATATCCTACCTTTTCATTTTGAAAATTATTTGACTACTTATGCTAACTTATAAAAAAAAAATGATGTTACAACACCTCCCTTGGTTCAGATTAAACTATTGAACCAATTTTTATTTTCTACCTAACTAATTAATCTATCAAGATTAAACAATTTGACAAATTATTTTTCACTACCTATTAAAAAAGATATTTAAACCTAATTCAGTCATGCTTAAACTATATGATTGAATTTTATTGATATTTTGTGGCATTTTAAACAAGTTTCACACAATTTATTTTCATAAATATACTAAACTAAGAGTAGTTCCATTTGGAGGTGCAACACTTTCAGAATTTATTGTTTTTCTTCTTTTTGATGGGGTTCACATCTTATGTTTTTTATTTATAACATATACCCTCTTTTGATTTTTTATGTTATCTCCTTTTTTTTAAATATATTTTGAAAAATATTTGCAGATTGGAAATCATTTTACAAAATAAATTTGACAGATAGAATAAACTCATTCACCTTGAGATCCTATGAAATATATAACCCTAATAGTGGCTCCAATTGGGGATGGCACTTCCATGCATTGAAGTGTCAAGAACCTATGATCAGTAGCCTTATCCATATACACATCTGAGAAATTTGTAATCTTATTCCTTTTCTACTTCAAATATTACGATGGTTTTTTTACCATGGCTTAGAGCCTTCTCTGTGGGCTTCAACCTTAATAAAAAAAACATCCAATCCAATCTATGTTGACTATGATATTTAAAATGAAATAAAAGAATATTTAGACTAGGAGAAATAATGCTTCAACATACTACCATTTATAGGATAACCAAGTAACTCTGTTCCATCCATATATGTGTGAAAAAGTGCATGGTCACCTCTAAAATAATTTATAATATATGGTCCCATCCATATATTATCAAACTTGTTATGCTTCCCTTTGTCTTCTCTCTATTGGCAATATGATGCAGAGTGTTTTCATTGATGGCAACCTACTTGATGAAGTTGATGGAAACCTATTTGATAAAGTTGTCCTTGATGAAAACTGACTTGATGAGTTTGTTAATGATGTAAATCTTATGTATCTATAGAGCAGTTCAGATGTAATGGAGAAAGGAATTCCTGTAAGGGCCAGAGAAATGATAAATATGATATGTCACAAAGCATACGCGGGTTTGTAAAGGTGAAGTAGCGTATGTATGTGGAAAAGTACGTGTCAAGTCGCGTATGCCCTATTTGCGCTCTAAATTCATAAAACCAAGGGAATTTACCATGGTATGGACCCATTGTATTGAGCGTTGGAATATCTATTTGATCCCGTCCAGGAATACCATTAGTATTTGAGTGGTTTTGACTCATGGTATTGGTAAAAGGCTAAATCTATATAAGGAAAAGAAGATCATAGTGTAAGGGTGTGCATGTGTCTGGGTTTTAATGAATACTTCACTTTGAAGTATATCTGCATGGTGGAACTCTGTTCTTAATTGATAGATCTGAATCTATGATGCGCCTATGGATATGATTAAGGTTCAAGATCTCTAAATCTAGAAATGATGAATCTCTAGGATGATCTGAAAAGAAATGATGAAGACCTGGCACAAGTCTGATGAAGAAATTGAAGAAATCTGGGTAAGTTTATAGATCTGGTCTGTTCTGCAAAGTTTATCTTTTATAGACCTATACGCAGGTTCGTTTCATGAAAAGCACGTGTATACGCGGGTCTTCTTGAAGAAAAGCGCATATGACAGTCAAGGTTTCTAAAAATAAAATGCACTGAAGTATACGCAAGTTCGTATCTATGAAATCGCGTATATACGCAAGTTCAGTGAAATAAAAGCGCGTATGGAATCTAGGGTTTTGCTGAAGTATGTGGAATGAAATGTCTAATATGTTTTGTTGTTTTACTACTATCTGTCAATGATGTATTCATACAGATCTAGGTTGTTTAAATGTTGATTGTACTGCTGGTTTTGGTTAAAGATCAAGTTGTTGGTTGATTGGTTGATGATTCAATGACTAAATTGATGAAGGAAGAATGACTGTATAAACAGTTCTATATGGTTGATAGATTGTCTAAACAAAAATATGATTTCAGATCTGAATCTGAACTAATTCTGAAAGAAATCATACACAGAAGAATACATTAGTTGGTAAAAAGGAAAGCGCGTGCATACACGAAAATGGTGAAGAAAAGTCGCGTATACAAAGTTACTATACACTGAAGCATACGCAGGTTGGAGTGAATAAAGGCGCGTATATACGCGGGTTACATAAAGGAAAACAACGTATGGTATTTGAATTAATGAATGTTGAGGGTTGATCTTACATCTGCATATCTATTCTGAAATCTGGGTTATCTCTAATATTTTGGTTACAATGGTCTCACTATTCTGTTTGAAGTATTGGGCAAAGTATGTTTGTTGATAAGTGAAGGTTTGTGTTGAAGCTGTTTGATCCAGTTTGAAAATTGATGAAACGTGGTCTGCAGTGGTGCTGAGGGTCGAAGCCTTCAGTGAGGGGGTTGGAGCTCCCTTCCAGTGGTGGCTGGTAAACGAGAGCAGGGGGTAGTAGCTCCCTTCCAGGAGAGGCTGGTAAACGAGAGAAGGTTGTAGCCTTCTGCAGTTGGGTGCCTGCGTGCTGGTATGAGTCTGTGCCAACACAATTTTGTAAGATGTTTTCTTTAAAATAAATATTGAAGAGTGAGATGACGACAACGGTGGTTTTCTCCCGAATTGGGTTTCCACCTAAATCCTGGTGTTCATGTGTGTTTCTTATGTGTGATGATTTATTCTCTTCTTACTGCACATGTTTACTGCTTACTAAACATCTAATGTATGAATGATGCAATGATCTAAGTAAAGAATTATCTGCATAATGAGATCTCTGGTAATACGCGAATTTCATTGAGGATATCCACGTGTATACGCGACTTGGGTTCAGTAAAGTAGCGTATGGGTTTTAGAAAGAGTAAAAAGTTTTTAGTCTACACTAAATACTAATTCACCCCCCCTCTCAGTATTTTTCCCAACAATTGGTATCAGAGCAGGTCCTTCTGAAAAATCTTAGCCGCTAGAAGGAAGACCAAGCAAGATGAGCAATCAAGAAGGAATAGCATCTATCAGGCCTCCGCTCTTTAACGGAAACAATTTAATCTTTTGGAAAACAAGGATGAGATTCTATCTTCAGTCTATAGGAGCAGATGTATGGGCCATTGTTGAAGGAGGATATCAATATCCAGCCGCAGTACCAACAGATCCGACAGAAAGGAAGAATTATGAATCAAATGCAAAGGCGGTCGATGCTCTAACGGGAAGTCTAACTAAATCTGAATTTGTCAAAGTCATGTAGCTGAATACAGCAAAGGAAATATGGGACAAAATCATTCTAAGTTATGAAGGTGATGCAAAGGTAAAAAGTGCAAAACTCCAAACTCTTAGAATTGAATATGAAAATTTGAAGATGCATAGTGATGAGAGTATTGCCAGTTTCTTTTTACGTCTTGATGATGTTGTAAATCATATGAGAAATCTGGGTGAAACAATAACTGAATCTACTTTGGTTGAGAAAATTTTAAGATCTCTAACGGAAAAATTTGAGTCAAAAGTTTCTACTCTTGAAGAAAAACAGGATCTTCAAAATCTTACTGTGGTGCAACTTCATGGCATACTAACTGCATATGAAATGAGAAGAGGAGGACCATCCGAAGTCAAAGAAGCCGTCTTTATAGCTTCTACAAAAGGGAAAGAAGTACAAGAAGCAGAAGGATCAGGATATTTCTCAGAAGAAGATGAGGTAAATTTTGTAAAGAAAATTCAACTTGGCACAGGACGGTTCAGAGGTAAGCTTCCTTTCAAATGCTTTGATTGTGGAAGATTTGGTCATTATGCTGCTAATTGTCCTCATAAAGAAACATCTGCAAAAGGGATGGAAGTAGCAAGAAGGAATAAGAATCGGTTTAGCACTAGAAAAAGTTACTATACTCATGAAGACAGTGATGGGTTATCTGATAGTGAGGAAGAATGTGAAAAATATCTTAGACTTCTCATGGCATTTGAAAAAGAATCTAGAGAAGAAAAGGATACGTTTGTGGATGCTCTAGAGGACAAGGATTTTCTTGAAGAAAAAAATCAACTTAAAATACTCTTAGAAGAAAGTAAAATACGCTTAGAAGAAAGGAAAATAACCATAGAGACTCTGGAAAATCAGCTTGAAGAAAAGGAGAAACGCAATGAGAAATTGGAGTGTGAAGTAGTAAGTCTAAGAAAATAACTTGAGAAATTAAAGACTCTGAATCTTAGATTTGCCAAAGGATATGAAACCTTAGATGAGATTATTAAGGTACAACGTTCTCCTCTCATAAAGACAGGTCTTGGATATATCGGAAAATCTTCTCAGGCTTCAGCACCAAATTATCTAAAAGCAGCTACAAATGGTTTACAACATTCTGCCACTTAGCAAGGGAATAAAGAATATTTACAGGTAAAGCATGATCATCTCAATTCAAAGAACACTAACAGGAATATCTTCCAAAGAAACACCAATCAACGGGTAAATTCAAGTAGAAGATTTCAAGATCGCAGAAATTTCTTCTTCAATGGACAATGTTTCTCATGTCACAATTTTGGTCATAAAGCTGTTCAATGTGTTGCATCCAAAACCATCATGAAAAGAGAAGCAAGAAAGAAAAGGATTGATATTGAAACAAAGAAGAATACCTATAAAAAAATTTCTCCTCTTTTGAATGAAGTTGAATGTGCTTATTGCAATAACTTTGGCCATGAAGAATTTGAATGCAGGAGCAAAGTTCAGCCAAAAGAGCATTTTCCTTCAAGCTCCAAAGTATGGAAAA
This sequence comes from Pinus albicaulis, assembly GCA_034641835.2. Lineage (NCBI taxonomy): Eukaryota > Viridiplantae > Streptophyta > Pinopsida > Pinales > Pinaceae > Pinus > Pinus albicaulis. Next base: position 113,657,226 of record CM076583.1, on the reverse strand, counting down.
AGAAGGATTTACAGGTTGAAAATTGTGGCATAGCCTTATTTGTAGAAGGTGAAGAAAATAAATGGTACATTGATAGTGGATGCTCAAGACACATGATAGGTGACAAAAACAAACTTCTTTCATATAGTGCTCTAGAAAAGGAAAAGAAGGTTACATTTGGAAATGATACTCCTGCGGTAATTAAGCGAAAAGGGTTTGTGTTTCTAAAAGAAAAGGTGAAAGCTAATGATGTCATGTATGTGGATGGCTTAAGGCATAACCTATTAAGTGTAAGTCAAATTTGTGATCAAGGAACTGAAGTTGTCTTTAGTTAAAAGGAATGTGTGGTACGTGATCTTGATACAGGTAAAACAATTATAAAAGGAAAAAGAAATCCAGGCAACCTGTATGTATTGAAGAACTACAAAGAACAATGTTACTTGAGTAAATCTTCAGAAAAATGGCTATGGCATAGAAGGTTGGGGCATCTGAGCTTCTCTCAAATCAATAAATCAAGCAGACTTAAAGATGTTCGTGATCTTCACAATATTACTCTACCCGAAAATATCATATGCAAGTCTTGCCAATTTGGTAAGCAAACCAGAGTACACTTTAATTCCAAGGAAGGATCATCAAGTAAACCTCTTGAACTCATTCATACTGACATATGTGGACCTATGAGGAAAAAGTCACCACGTGGTGAACAATACTATATCTTGTTTATTGATGATTTCTCTAGAATGTGTTGGATTGGGTTGCTTAAACACAAAGATGAAGCATTTGAAAATTTTTAGAGTTTCAAAGCTCTGGTTGAAAATGAATTAGATCTAAAAATAAAGTGTCTTAGATCTGATCGAGGAGGAGAATATACTTCAGATGAATTCCTTGAATTTTGTGAACAACATGGCATAAAAAGACAATTTACTGTAGCCATCACTCCACAACAAAATGGCGTAGTGGAAAGAATGAATAGAACAATTCAACAAATGGCTAGAGCTATGCTTGATGATTCTTGAACACCTGACACATTTTGGGGAGAAGCAACACATACAGCGGTAAATATTCTTAACAAGGCACATGTCCATTTTTTTAGTGACAAAACTCCATATGAACTCTGGTATGGTAAATCTCCCATTGTAAAGAATTTTAAAGTTTTTGGAAGAAAATGCTTTATCAAAAATAATGATGAAAAACATGGTAAATTTGAACCCAGAGCAGATGAAGGAATACTTCTTGGTTACTCCTCTAGGATTAGAGCATATAGATGTTACAATAAAAGACTTTAGAAGATTGTTGAATGTATTGATGTTGTTATTGATGAGTCTCCTGCAGCCCCAAAAGAAGAAAAACAAACAAAAAATGAAGACGATGGTGACATATTTCGTTCTACATCAAATATCAATGATATAGACAGTGAACCCAATGAAGAACCTGAAGATGATTTATCTAAAAAAGCTCCATTCAGATATGTTCAAAAGAATCATCCAAAATCTCAAATTTTGGGAGATAAGGGATCAGGTGTACAAACAAGAAGGACTCTTGTGGGATCTTCTAGCTATATAGCATTTCTATCCACTATTGAACCACACAATGTCAATCAAGCTAGCAAAGATGAATGTTGGATTCAAGCCATGAATGAAGAGCTTGATCAAATTGAAAAGAATCACACTTGGGAATTAGTACCAAGACCTCATGACAAAAATGTCATTGGAACTAAATGGATATTCAAAAACAAGTTAAATGAGAATGGGGAGGTTATAAGAAATAAAGCTAGAATTTTCTGCAAGGGGTATGCTCAACAAGAAGGTATAGACTTTGAAGAAACTTTTTCTCCTGTAGCTAGACTTGAAGCCATAAGAATGTTTCTTGCTTTTTCAAGCTTCCAACAAATCAAAGCTTATCAAATGGATGTTAAATCTGCTTTTCTTAATGCATATCTAGAAGAAGAAGTTTATATAGAACAACCAGAAGGATTCATTTTGGGAAATGATGAAAATCTTGTTTGTAGACTTAAAAAGGCTCTATATGGTCTCAAACAAGCTCCAAGGGCATGGTATTATCCTCTTGACAAATATCTTCATCAACAAGGATTTTCAAAGGGATCTGCTGATAGCAACTTATACACAAAAACTGAAAAGGATAAACTACTGATTGTGGTTGTATATGTTGATGACATTATTTTTGGAATTAATGAAGAATCTATTAGTCAGAAATTTGCTTCTGTCATGCAGCAAGAATTTGAAATTGCTTTACTTGGGGAACTAACATTATTTCTTGGTTTGCAAGTGCATCAAACTGTTGCAGGTATACATTCTTTATCACAATAAAAATATCTAAGAAAATCTGAAGAAGTATGCATGGAAGAGCGCAAACGACAAGTACGAATGATAATCGATGTAATCTCAGTTTCTCGCGATGATTCTCCCACAAGTGAATCAAACTTAATACAGATCTGAGTGATAGGAAGTCTACTTTATCTCACTGGGACTAGACCAGACATTATGCATGCAGTTGGGATTGTTGGACGATTCCAAGCTAATCCAAAAGAGTCTCATATTTAGGCTGTCAAAATAATATTCAAATATCTACAAGGAATTCAAGACTTTGGACTATGGTATCCAAAGAATGCTGATCTCACTCTTCATGCTTACACTGATGCATATTGGGTTGGAAATGTTGATGATCAGAAAAGCACTAGTGGTGGTGCATTCTATATGGGGCCCTGGTTAGTATCTTGGTTCAGCAAGAAGCAAAACTCTATTGCCTTATCTACAGCAGAAGCAGAATATGTGGTTGCCGCATCATGTTGCCCTCAACTTCTTTGGATGATGCAAACCTTACAAGACTTTCAAATCAAGTGTTCACCTCCTATCTCCATTATGTGTGATAATACAAGTGCCATCAGTATCTCAAAGAATCCTGTTATGCATTCAAAGACCAAGCACATTCCCATCAAGTATCACTTCTTACGTGAACAAGTGCTTGAACAAAAGGTGAAGTTGGAGTATGTTCCCTCCAAAGAACAAGTTGCTGATATATTTACCAAACCTTTACCCAGGGAAGTGTTTGAATATCTTAGACAGAAGCTGGGAGTAGTCTCTTCCATGCAGAAGATCAGATCTACTTAAATTCAGAAGATTAAATTGGATACGCGGGTTTCCTGAAAGACAGTCGCGTATATACGCAAGTTTATACAAAGAAAACCGCGTATGGGTGGTTGCTGACAAATTTTTCTGGGACAACATTCTTCAGCATAGCTATGGTGTTGTTGGGTATCTTTGTTGATGTTTCAACTCTCATATTTTTGTTTCATTCTCTGATATTTGATGAAGATGCCTTGATGGTTCGCTGTTGAAAGTGTTCAAGATGCACAAGTTAAGGGGGAGATGAAGGAGTCAAATGGCTCAAGAACAGGTGTACAGGTTCAGGGGGAGCATTGGCTTTGTGGAGAATAATGCATTGTTGGCATTATGATGGTTCTGAAATATGATCTCTCTCTTGAGGTATTTTTGGTATTTGTTACAAAAGGTCATTGTTGTAATTTGACGAAAAGGTCATGATGAGACCTATGATGTAAAATTGTATTTTTCAGTCATGAAGGGACTTAATCAAAATGTGTCAACCTACTTGGTTGGGTACTTGAGTCACATATGTAAATCCACTTGGTTATATCTTTGATGTAAGTATGAGTCCTTGGTGATAGGAAAGGTCATAGAGTCATGTACTTCATTGAAAAGTATGTTTGAAGATTCATTATGAACTCAGGAGGAGCATGGTAACTTCAGTGCACATCAGATCTACAACGCTATTCTTTCTACATGAGAAGAAAAACTTTTTTCTGGTTTTGATCCGCCCTTTGCCCTTGATGTCAAAGGGGAAGAGTTTCAAGAGTATCATGGTGTTTGCATAATAGTTATATTCAATGTATCTATCTATTGTGGTGATCAAACACCATCATGGTTGCCATCAAGTCCAAAGGGGGAGATTGTTGGCAATATGATACAGAGTTTTGTCCTTGATGGCAACCTACTTGATGAAGTTGATGGAAACCTACTTGATAAAGTTGTCCTTGATGAAAACTGACTTGATGAGTTTGTTAATGATGTAAATCTAATGTATCTACAGAGAAGTTTAGATGTAATGGAGAAAGGAATTCCTGTAAGGGCCAGAGAAATGATAAATATGATATGTCACAAAGCATACGCGGGTTTGTAAAGGCGAAGTAGCGTATGTACGCAGAAAAGTACGTGCCAAGTCGCGTATGCCCTATTTGCACTCTAAATTCATAAAACCAAGGGAATTTACCATGGTATTGGCCCATTGTATTGAGCGCTAGAATATCTATTTGATCCCGTCCAGGAATACCATTAGTAGTTGAGTGGTTTTGACTCATGGTATTGGTAAAAGGCTAAATCTATATAAGGAGAAGAAGATCATAGTGCAAGGGTGTGCATGTGTCTGGGCTTTAATGAATACTTCACTCTGAAGTATATTTGCATGGTGGAACTCTGTTCTTAATTGATAGATCTGAATCTATGATGCACCTATGGATATGATGAAGGTTCAAGATCTCTAGATCTAGAAATGATGAATATTTAGGATGATCTGAAAAGAAATGATGAAGACCTGGCACAAGTCTGATGAATAAATTGAAGAAATCTGGGTAATTTTATAGATCTGGTCTGTTCTGCAAAGTTTATCTTTTATAGACCTATACACAGGTTCGTTTCATGAAAAGCGCGTGTATACGTGGGTCCGCTTGAAGAAAAGTGCGTGTGACAGTCAGGGTTTCTAAAAGTAAAATGCACTAAAGTATACACACGTTCGTATCTGTGAAAGCGCGTATATACGCAGGTTCAGTGAAATAAAAGCGCGTATGGAATCTAGGGTTTTGCTGAAGTATGTGGAATGAAATGTCTGATCTGTTTTGTCGTTTTACTGCTATTTGTCAATGATGTATTCATACAGATCTGGGTTGTTTAAATGTTGATTGTGCTACTGATTTTGGTAAAAGATCAAGTTGTTGGTTGATTGGTTTATGATTCAATGACTAAATTGATGAAGGAAGAATGACTGTATAAACAGTTCTGTATGGTTGATAGATTGTCTGAACAAAAATCTGATTTCAGATCTGAATCTGAACTAATTCTGAAAGAAAGAATACACAAAAGAATACGCTAGTTGGTAAAATGGAAAGCGCGTGCATACACGAAAATGGTGAAGAAAAGTCGCGTATACAAAGTTACTATACACTGAAGCATACGCAGGTTGGAGTGAATAAAGGCGTGTATATATGCGGGTTACGTAAAGGAAAACAGCGTATGGTATTTTAATTAATGAATGTTCACGGTTGAGCTTACATCTACATATCTATTCTGAATTCTGGGTTATCTCTGATATTTTGGTTACAGTGGTCTCACTGTTCTGTTTGAAGTATTAGGAAAAGTATGTTTGTTGATAAGTGAAGGGTTGTGTTGAAGCTGTTTGATCCAGTTTGAAAATTGATGAAACATGGTCTGCAGTGGTGCTGAGGGTCGAAGCCTTCAGTGAGGGGGTTGTAGCTCCCTTCCAGTGGTGGCTGGTAAACGAGAGCAGGGGGTAGTAGCTCCCTTCCAGGAGAGGCTGGTAAACGAGAGCAGGGGGTAGTAGCTCCCTTCCAGGAGAGGCTGGTAAACAAGAGAAGGTTGTAGCCTTCTGCAGGTGGGTGCCTACGTGCTGGTATGAGTCTGCGCCAGTGCAATGTTGTAATATTTTTTCTTTATAATAAATATTGAAGACTGAGACGACGGCAGCGGTGGTTTTCTCCCGAATTTGGTTTCCACCTTAAATCCTGGTGTTCATGTGTGTAGCTTATGTGTGATGATTTATTCTGTTCTTACTGCACATGTTTACTGCTTACTAAACATCTAATGTATGAATGATGCAATGATCTAAGTAAAGAATTATCTGCATAATGAGATCTCTGGTAATACGCGAGTTTCATTGAGGATATCCGTGTGTATACGTGACTTGGGTTCAGTAAAGTAGCGTATGGGTTTTAGAAAAAGTAAAAAGTTTTTAGTCTGCACTAAATACTGATTCACCCCCCCCCCCCCCCCCCCTCCCCTCTCAGTATTCTTCCCAACAGTCTCCTTGCATCCCATTTTAAAACTTTGTCACCAATAGCAAAATTAGTTGCCTTGGTCCTTTTGTCAAATCTTTTCTTGATAATTTCCTAGATGAGTTGTGTTATATTATACACCTCTTCTCTTGTTTGTTGCAACTAAATGGTTTGATGAATCCTTATGAGTGCATAATTTGGTTCCACTTTTAACTCTTGCATTAGGTTCATCATTGGCTGTGCTAGAGAAGATGGAAAAACAACATCCATTCCATAAACAAGTTGGTATGGTGACATACCAATTGTCTTCTTGGTAGTAAGCCTATCAGCCCAAAGTGCACTGATTAACTTATTATGCCAAGAATTTTTATTTTGTTCTAATAACTTATTGATAATGTTTACCAGACTCTTATTGGATAATTCAGCCAGTCCATTACCTTGTGGGTAATAGGTTGTTGAATGTCCTAAAGAAATATGATATTTATCACATAATTGAATCATCTTTTTGGACTTAAAGGTTGCTGCATTGTCAATAATGATTTTCCTTGGGTAGCCAAATCTAGATAGGATATTGGTCTCAGAGAAATTTGTAATAACAACATCAGTGTCATTTCTGGAAGGGATGGCCTCTATCCACTTAGTGAAGTAATATGTAGCTATTAAAATCCACTTGTGTTGGGCGGAGGAAGGAGGATGGATTTAACCTATGAAATCCAAACCCCATTGTTGGAATGGGATTTCAACAGAAATGGGTTTTAGTGGCAAGGGTAGAAGTTTATTTTTACCTTCAAAAAATTGACACTTGTGGCAGGTTTTGACTTTCTTATGAAAATCAGAAAAAAAGGGTGGGCCAGTAAAAACCAACCTTGAGAATTTTATTAGCAATAGTCCTCCAATACAGGTGGCCACCACAATATCCTTCATGAAAATCAAGCATAATCTTGTTTGCATCATTCTTCAACAAAAATTTGAGTAATAGGCCACTAGAATATTTCCAATAAAGGACATCATCAGTGATGCAAAATTTTACTGCTTTTAATTTCAGAAATCTAGCTTTAGTTTTTGTAAGACTAGGAGGAGCATTTAAATTAAACAATACATAAAGTAGGTCTACATACCAAGGAGAATTTAAAAATTCTTCACTGATTTGTGGGGTCACCTGCTCCTCTTGATCATCCAAAGTTAGCACCAAATTTATGTCCAAAGCTTGAATATTGGACTCAGCCATAAGTTGGGCAAGTCCTTATCCTTTAATTAGTTTGGTAGGTTTTATTTCTAGATATTACTCCAAAATAACTGCAATCCATTTTCCTCTTTTGCCATATGGTCCACTCTGCGTTAATATATCCTTTACCATAGAGTTAGGTACATAAGCAATTACATGTGAATGCAGAATATAAACTCTAAATTCTTTAATTGCTTTGACTAGTGCAAAGGCATGTTTTTCCATGATGTTGTACTTGATAGAAGCATCTCTTAAGGATTTTTTTAAGAAGGCTACTGGCTACTCAAATCCTTCGCTATTTTTCTGCAATAAAACAGCTACAACAATGTGCTCAGAAGCAAAAGAAAAGATTATAAAATCTTTAATAAAATCTGGACTAATTAACACTAGTGCTTTAGTTAATGCATGTTTTACCATGTCAAAATATTGCCTAGCCTCTATGCTCCATTTGATTTCAGAGTCTTTCTTGAGCATATTGGTTATGTTTCTAAGGAATTCAACAAGATTAGGAATAAATCTTCTTAGAAAAATTATTTTACCTATGAAGGATTGAAGTTCTTTAATGTTTGGGGGACTGATCTTTAGGATTGCTTCAATTCTCTTAGGGTCAATTCTAACTCCATATTTTGATATGATATGTCCTAACAATTTTCCTTCTTCCAGGACAAATAGTATTTTCTTAAGATTTAAAGATATGCCAAATTTTCTGCATTTCTCAAAGACTCGTTTCAAATGTCTCAAATGTTCTTTGTTATATTTTCAATACATAGTTATATCATCCAGATAGATTACAATAAAGAGACCAATATCTTCTAAAAAATAAATTTCCATGGCTCTTTGGAACATGGCTCCAGCATTCATCAGTCCAAAAGGAATTTTCACATACATAGAAGTTCCCCATAGAGTGGTAAAAGTTGTTTTATCTTGATCTTCTGGATCAACCAAGACTTGGTTATAGCCAGAGAAACCATCTAGTAATGATATCCTATGTGATCCTATCAAATTTTGTTAGATATGGTCCATTTTGGGTAAGGGATAATTATCTTTCAGAAAAACCTTATTCAGATTTCTGAAATCAATGCACAACCTGATTTCTCCAGTTTTCTTTCTGGTTGGTACTATGTTTGACACCCATTTGGAAAATCTAAGGGGAGGAATTATTTTAGCATCATACATTCATTTAACTTCTTTTTCAACTAAAGGTAACAAAACTAGATTTATCGTCTGAAGTTTTTGTTTAAAAGTTTTTTGTTCTTCTTTAATTGGAATTTTGTGTTGTATGATGTTGGAATCATAAACTTTCAAGTCTTCATAATTCCAAGCAAAAACATCAATGTATTATTTGAATAGAGCTATATATCTCTGTTTGGTAACAATAGGTAATTTTTTTTACAGTTTGATCATCTTTGGATTTTGTTTAGTACCTATGTTCCATTCCTCAACTTTTGATCCTATGGGGTCAAGTTTAGGCTTCTTTGCTACATCATTCAAGTCAAAAAGGTCTTCTAATGGAGCTAATCCCCAGGGAAAAATGTTATCTTTTAGTTGAAGCATTTCGAAATATTCTTTTTTCAGGATCTATTTCATGAATTTCTAATTTAGGCACACTTTCATCTAAAGAATTATTGACATCTAATCTATCACACTGATTTACCAAAGTATTATATACATCTATTTGATTTTCTACATGATCTTCTAGTTTTATTATATTTTGTTGCTGATTATCCAAATCTAATAGAGTTTCCTCAAACTCATCTTTTGACAGTAAGAAATATTCAATCTGTTTTTCATTTACGAAAACCTGCCAATATCGCATGTTATCTGGTATTGCAGGTTGATGTTTTATTTCAATTGTGTGTGGTTTGTTCGGGTGAGGTATTTTACAAGTAGTTACAGAAACAACAAGACTATGAGCTATGACATTTTGAGTTCTTGTAATTACTGCTAGATCATATTCCACAAAAGTATCTATGAAATGGTGCAATGCATTTCTATAGGATCTTAGTCTATGGTGTTTAGCAGCATATTCTCCTTTTACTTGTTTGATGATTAATTTTGAATCCCCTTGCACAGCAATCCTTTTACCACCTAATTTCTTAAGTAATTGTAGACTTGACATCAAAGCTTCATATTCATCAATATTGTTGGTGCACTGAAATTAAGTTTAAATGAATGCCCTAAACAATGATTATTAGATGGATTAGATAACCAGACTCCTGCTCCATAGCCTTCTTTACTACAAGCTCCATCAAAGCTCATATTCCAGAAGAGTTCTGGAGGAGGATCTAATTGTTTGAGTTGAGCTATTTTTTCAGGTGTATCAACATTATTTGCAAATTTTGCTTAAATTTTAGTATCATTGAATAATATGAATGAATCCAAATCAGTGTGAACAGAATATAGAGGGCAATTATGAGGTTTTTCTTGATTTCTTACCATATACTTCATGAGAGTTTCCCAATACAACCTTCTCTACTGACCAAAGACTGGTATTGTAGCATAGGTCATATCTAGTTGAAGGGTTCCTTCTAACTTTTCTCCCCAAGAACATTATAAAAGTATGCCATATTTAGGAGGAATGTCTGCTATGACAATGTCCATAACTAGGCTTTTGGATGGGATTTGAGAAAAAGTTACACACAGGTCCTTGATGAGACCTAAACACTTCACTTTACTTGAATAAAATGAGTATAGATCTTTGTAGGGCCTAGTGATGTTAAGACCTAAATTTTCCATTACAGCTTTGGGAATTAAGTTGTGTGAAGCACCTGAATCCAACATAGAATTATGTAGGATTTTAGCATGTATGTTTAAGCTGACATAGAAAGGAGGGACTGCTCCTTCTTTTAACTTACCATCTACTTATGGACCAAACATCAATTCAGTTTGATCATAATTAAGGTTGAGAGTGTCAGTAGTTTCCCCTATCTTCAGTACTTCCATTACCTGAGTCCTGTGTGTTTGTTTTTTCATTAACTCTGTCAAAGGGATGGGAATTTTGACTTTATCTAGTTGGTTTTCAAGATTTAATGATGATTGAATCTTTACAATATTGGGAATGTCGGGTACATAGACGGTTTCATTAGATTTAAGTAGGGTTTTTTTATTGGTGGTTGGAACATCAGTTTCAGTTGGTTTAGAAACAAAATCAACTGTCTTTTTAGTAGAAACCTCTGAAGGTTTCGTTCCAAGAGTTTCACTAGATTTCTTAGAAGACTTTCTACTATTTTCTCAGGGTCTGAATCATAGGTAATTTTGGTAGGATGATCAGTGTTCTTCTTAGCAGCATTGTCAGAATTTTTTCTACTCCTAATATTATATTGTTTGTGAACCTCCATAATAGCATTTTCAAATCCTTGTTTATATTCTTCAGATTCTTCTGACTCAAGCTCTATTTGGGCTAATGAAAATAGTTGTTTTTCTTCTTCTATGAGAAAAATAGTGTCATTATCATGTAAACCCAAAATTTTCTTCTTTTTTTTTTCCTCCTCTAGAAGGATCTCTCCATTTTCATCAACATAACTGTCTTGAAAAGGGGGTATAATTTGTTGGTCATGTCCCCTTTGTTTAATCTGTGGTTGATTTCTCCTATTGTTTTGATTACGATTTTGGGGAGGGTTTTTATTTTCCCTAGGGATGTTTCTATCAATCACCATTCTTTCCATTGCCCTCACTAAAGAATCTATCTTGGCATCAGTGCTAGAGGTTGATTCTTATTCTTTTATAGTAACTCTCTTCTCAACCCTCATTCTAGCTCTTTTGGCCAATAAATCAGCCTCTACACTGACTAATATGCTCTACATTTCTTCTAAGGAGTCATGATTCCTCTCTCTTAACTGATAAGTTATATCTGGTTCAAAACCATCTGGAAACTTAATCAGCACTATTCCTTCAGGTGGTTTTATGCGAGAAGGAATAGCATTATAAATAGAGTTGAACCTAGCACAATAATCCTGCACACTTTCTCGAGTTTCTCTTTTGATATTTTCATATTCTGATAAAATTTGGAGGGGTTTTTTTTTAAATTTTCCATCTATCTAGAAACTAATGTTGTAGGACTACTAGAGAATTAATGGTAGTGGCTGGTAAAGTTCTAAACCAATTCGTAAATTCTCCTCCAAGGGTTTGAAAAAATAAACTCATCATAACATCATCAACATCAATCTCATGGATATGAAATAAATCATTCATTTTTTCTACATGTTGATGAGAAGTAATGGGTTGGGTGTTATCGAACTGGGGTATTTTGGATTGATAATCTTGGGGCATAGCCCCTAGATTTTGAGGAAGAACCAAGGGGGCATAACGTGCAACCATGATTGGAGGTGGAGGGTTGAGAATAATAAGTGGTGGATTAATAAGTGGTGGAGGAGGTGGAAAATGATGAACTATAAGTGAAGGAGAGGGTGGATGAAGTGATGGAGATGAAGGTCTTTGAGATTTTATGAGAGGATAAGTAGTATAATTTTCATAGGAGGCTGGACTCACAAATCTTTGTTGAATTTTTTGGGATGCAAAGGATGAAGCAACAATATTTAATGCAGACAATTCTATTGATTGTTGGAGATAGGCATCTGTAACTACTGAAGTGAGGTCTGATACCAAACCTTCAAGGATATCCAAATCCTAGACAATTTTTAGATCATATTTTGTTAAAGAAGGAAAATTTTTAAGTGAATTTGGGTGCAAAATAGATTGGTCAATGACTAATGTATCTTCCCAATTTTGGGATTTTCTTCTAAATAGGCTTTGCTCAAACTTTAAGTCAAAGTTGATATTGTGTAAGGTTTCAAGCTTATTAGGAATGGATTGTGCTCTAGGGAGAGGGCTATTACTTCGTTTGTTGTTAGATGAATTGATTAGTTTGATTGATTTCTGTGAAGTTTCCTTAGCTCTTTTTCCAATCCTTTGAGGATCATCCACTATTTCAGGAGGTTTGGGATCAGGATGGGATCTTGTATAAGGTCTCTTAGAAGCCAGTTTTGAAAATTAAAACACACAGTATAAAATGTAACTCACACCAATCTTTTGAACTTGGAATTACACACTTTATTTACAAAAACCCAAAAAGATAGCAATCTCTATGAAATATTTTATACAGTGATTATTTAACCAGCGATCGAATTCAAAAGAAATTATGATTGATTTCAATTGTTCCCCCAGTATGGTCACCACTATGTTAGCGTTCTGTAACTTACTAGAGATTGTGAGAACTAATCACATAGGCCAACATCAAACCAACTTTGGAAACTGGAATCTAGCCATGCCAGTTTCAGAGAGGGCTCTCTCTTTAAGATTTAAGTTTTTTTGGATAATTTTTTAGGCTAGTTATCATTGTACTTGGGTTTTGAGTTTTGTTCTGGGCTTTGGAACATTGATTTTATTCAATTGATTAATGCCTACTGGGAAATTGAGTAAAATATAACTGGATGGTTGCATCAAATTTTCATAGAGTAAACACAGGGGAAGCTAGGAGTATTTACTGGATCTTTAGAATTTATAAATGGATTATGACATAAATATGAAAAGATTCAGAAAAACTAAAGAGAAATTAAGAATTCTTTAGTTTGGCCTTCAGTGCAAACATTATGATTGTAAATGCAACCAAAATAAGGTACTCAACAGTAAATCCTATTCATCACGCATTCTGCTTTGCAATTGAAATTCAAATGATTACAATGAAAGATAACAATGAAGCATACTAACAGTACAAAAACATCACCAGTATTTAAGCCACAAGAATCCTGTGAATGGTTTGATTATTATTGATGCTCCAGTGCTTTGAAAAAGCTTATAGTACTTCAATAGACAACAATAGTTTTGATCTCAATCAATCGACATTTGATAATTCCAAAACTAGAGTATTTATACAAAATATTACAATAATACAGTCTCTAAAAGACATGGTATTTTTAGACTTAAAATTGAATTTAAAACTCTAATTGTTACTGAATTATAGCCTTGGTGGAATGCGTTGTGCAAAGCAGGTGCCGATGTAGTGGGACAGTTAGGACGTGGACCACATTTACTGTTGTGCTGGAAAATGAACTAAGTGTTGTACTGGTAGATGAACTGGGTGCTGTGCTGGAAAAATCTATTGTATGAATGCCCTTTGTGCTCTTGTAGTTACAACATGATCATCTTTGTGCAAAGCCTTTTCTTGACTTGACCCTTGGTGTCTATTTTCTACCCGAGTCCTTGAAATTATGTAGAATTTAGTTCTGAACTTCATCGCATCCATAGAAATATCGCACATCGCATGCGTTTACATTTTATGATATGAGAAATGGAATCATAGATTATTGGAAGTTAAATTAAATTAGACAAATTACAGAAAACACACATAAAAAACTAGACACCAAATAATGGTGGAAAAGGCTTCATCCTCACGGCTTCCTCACATATTTTTCTCATTCTTAAAAGAATGTAATTTTACAATTAAATATATGAGGAGACAGTGTCTCAAGATAGTACGTGCTATCTTGAACACCTTGTTGAGATAATTTCTCAACCAAACACACACCAATATATGAGCTACCTAAACTAACTCCTACCTTATAGGAAACAACCCAAGAGTTAGGCACAAATTCCTAACTTGTAATATTTAATTAATTTATTTATTTTTGGATTTATTATTGTTTTGTGAGAGAGGCTACCATTCCCACCTTCAATGATAAATTCAAAATAAGAACGAGGAACCATGTTCCAAGTTCTCATGTTGATCCTCAAAAACATTACCTGAAAAACCGCCAAAGCTAGATGCTGAAAAAATGCAATCTGAAGAGACCATGAGTCACCTGCATGTCTGATTCATCTCTGAATTTTGCTTGACAACTCCATCACGTGCCAAGTTGCAAAATGATCCATCTGTCCTTTGCGTGAAATCAACGTCCTTTGTCCACTGACAAATTTTTTTGAATGCCCACTGGTTGATGATGTCAAAAAACAACTCACTGTTGCTTTTGTTGTGTTGAAAGCTGCTCACTGCTGCTTTGTTGTCGACTGCCCATTGGAAAGATTGTTGATTTCCACTGGTTGTTGAAGAAGCCCACTGGCTACGGAAGCTGCCCACTGGCTTTTTTTGTTGGTTTTGTCGAGATTTTCAATCTGAAAACCACTGTCAATTTCATTGACATTTTCCCCCCTTTGTTAGTTGAAAGGAGAGACACTTCTCTGGAAAGTATTCCTGAACTCCCCCCTTCAGGTGTAGGAGATTTACATTGGTGTACTCCCCTGTTCAACTTCATGAGAGTACCATCTTCTTTGCACTGTCAGCTGCACTATGTGATTGTATTCGGTTGTAGAACTGAGACAATATTTTGACTATGGATGACGATTCCCAAGGATCGATCCATTCATAATGTATCTTCAATCTGGATGATTGTTTTTGGTTGCGATATTTTTCTGAGCAATGATTGGGCTTACCACAATGGTGACAAGGATGGAGATAAAAACATTGATCTTCCATATGACCATTTCTTTGACAATGAGGACATTTCGGTTTGACTTCAACTTCAGGTTGCGTGCAATTCTGTTTGTCCGCAACTTTCTCAGAACTTGCTGAGGTGATTTGTGCAAGAAATCCTGCACTGACGAACTTAATTGGCTTGGAATAATTTGGGATATGTAAGTTGGTGTCATCGTTGACATATCCTAAGCTTCGTCGATTCTTTTTATTTTGAATTTCTTCCCATGGCTTGATGATGGGCTAGGAAGAAATTTGAACTAGAACAACTTCGACACTTGAAGTTGTTGGGATGAATGACTTAGAAGCATCTTTAGCTGTATGCTTCAAAGACTCTGAAGCACCACTCTTCTCTTGCAACTCATTTCTTTGTAGTTGTGACTCTAGTTGAAGAAATGCAATGGTTTCATTTGTTTTTTGTAGATGTCGTGAAAGATTAGCAAGAGTTTCTTTACTGATTTGCACCATGTCTTCATCACTGGAGATGATAATATTGTGAAGAATTTTTAACAACTGAATGTGTTGTGCCATCTGAACTTTCTCTCTCGAATTCAGGCTCTCTTGTCGTAGATGTCGTGGTTTGAACTATTCCACTTGATTTTGTTACTTGAATGACAGGCTTGCTTGCTATGTGACTTGAATGGCATGCTCGCTTGATTGTTGCTTATTGCACTTCCTTGGAACACTTGCTAGAGTTGTATAATTTTCTTGCTTGAACTCTTGAATTCATGCTCACTTGATGATGATCGCTTTGCTTGATTACTTCACAGTCACTTGAATGAATACTCACGCTCACTTTCTTCAGAATTTGTTGGATCTCTTGCTTGGTGAAACTTGTTTCTCTTGTTTCAAGTTTACTGGGACTCACGCTCGCTTGCTGTAACTTTGTACTGAATTGATGAAAATTTCTTGAATGAATACTCACGCTCGCTTGTAGGAGATGTGAACTTGTTTCTTGTTTGGGTTAGAGTTACAAACTCGTGCATTCACTTGATTCTGCTTAAAGAAAGGGTGTCGAACACTGTCGAAAATGCACCCAAAAACACTTAATGATTTTAAGGACTCACTACAATGAATTCAATTTGGCTTCATTCAAGACTCAATTCAAAACTTGGGTGTCGATTTCAACCGAGAATGCACCATTACAATTCAATGCAATTTGAGTTTGATTACAATTTCAAAAATGTTGATGTAGACTGTGCTCTGAAACGTTGAAGTTTACAAATTCATTAACTTGATTGGAGTGATGTAGACTTTGCTTTGAAATAATGGATTTTGGAGGTACATGAACTTGATTGTATTAAGTGAATCTGCTTGTTGAGGTAGAATTTTGATGTTGACAACTTTGATTATTTGTTGTAGTGAGCCAAATGCATGTGTTGAGCTTAATTATCCTTCCTTGTAGCTACTTTGTTACAGATGTTGTGCTTGTTTGTATTGAACTTTATGTATGTGTTAAATGAAATCATTTATGTGTCAAAACTAGACACAAATCAAAAGCAACAACATGAAGCATGCACCATCATCAACACATTCTTTGTGTACCTAACATCCCCTTATTCAATTTCAAGCGGATCTAGGACATAATCACCACAAAAAAATGTATGCTTTATTAAAATTTGGAGTACATAATCTTGCAGCTTCATAACCTCTTCATGGAATCAAAGTTCCAGAACTTCTTGAAAAAAATGTCTTCAAAAAATGACTCAACCTCCTACAACAATGAGCTTTGTTTTGATCACTCCAAATTTACAAAAAATCAATCATTATCACTCCACAAAATCACTTATTACTCAAAAATTACAAATAGAATTTCACTTAAAAAACTCTCACTCTACACCCCCCCCCTTTTTCTTATAAAATCACTTTATATAAAAAAAATGAATCAATTTTTCTATTAACCTCACTTTTCACTCCACTCACTATCACTCCAAAGAAATATCTACTAAATTTTTATCTCTCCATTAACTTAATCACCCACTTCAAAAAAAAAAATACCTCCACTTATTTCAAAAAATTAAACTCCCTTTCATTAAAAAAAATGCCTCCACTTCTTTCAAATAAGGTATACTACCTTTCCACTAGGATTTAACTCCCTAGTTTAATCACTCCCAAAACTCATGCTTTTACATGAACCTATATAAAACCATGCTCTTATATATATTAGTTTTATGTGCTAAATTCAACACTCCACTAAAAAATGAGTATGATAAAAAAGGTTCATTAGGCACAACACCATAATGATATTAAACACCCACCAGATTTCTACGCATAATATTTTAGGCACAACAGATCTCAAGCTTCCACGTAGCTTCCTCCTGGAAAAGTTGGTTCTTTAATGAAGGTTTATCCTGGAAAATATTTACAGAGGTGTCTTCAGAAAGCTGTTGCAGATCTCCATGCTAGCTAATCTCCACGCTAGTCATTTCTTGAATCTCTACACTAAAAATTTGATCCAGTTACATATCAAAGTTGATGAAAGCGTATGTACATCATTCACTTTTCCCTTTTCCCTTGCCACTTATATTTTCTTCGCTTCATCCCTTCCTGTCACATCTGTCAATAGGTCAACGTCTTCCACACCAGGTTAAGAATACAACCATATTGACTCTTTTTCAGGCTACAAGCTACATACCACCCACGCAAATTTGAAATCGAGCTTCCAGCAAGTTCCAAAACACAATGACCCTAATTTGATCATGAATTGCACTTGGAACAGGCAGATTGGATCCCAACAGCTCACTGGTCCTTGACTGTCTCCCAATATTTTGTTTTGGGCTCAGATCTACCACCCACACTAGCGCCACCGACTCTGTGGCTCCACATAGATTCACGTCCATGCTCCGATCTACAGTCATGCAGCCAGGCACCATGAACAATCATGGCTAGGCAAACAATGACTTAAATAGACTTGCAGTCTCTAATACAAAGATATCCTTCTCTTGTGCTCAACACAAACTTCACAAGCCGCAGTTTTTGCATGTTGTGGGAAAAAAAAACAAACATCATAGTTACAGGCTCTCCACCGTCGGCATATCCAATTCGCAAACCCAATAAAAATTTCTCAAATTGATAGCCACACCAAAATTCACACTGTGTCGGCTCTCCACTAAGGTGAAACTCCACAGAATAGATAAAAACAGTATCCACGACTGGGTAAATAGATCTATATCTAAGATCATATGAACTTTCGGGATCAGAGTGCGACCCAACTCTTGGCTTAAAAAAAGAAAATTGTAGCCCCTGAAAAGAAACCGCAGATTTCTCCAACACCATCGTTGTCAAAAAATCAAAGCTAACAACCCATTGATCCAAACACTATATTGCAGTCTCAAGAACTAATCAATAAATTACTAAACACATGATAAAACAATCAAGCCTCCATTGAAACGATATGTAGGCAGTAACACAAACCGACATCAAAGAAGCCAATTCATAATTAGTTTGCAGGGATCAGTATTTTACAATAGAAGCACAATATCAAATCATAGAATGTGTTGGGTTTGGGATGTATGACTCTAAATGCGGTTGTAAGAATCAACAAATGAAATAGTGAAAAAAATTAGTCTCCTTTAGACAAATACTTCAGTACTATTCGACCATCATGAATTTTTTTTAAGGTCGGTTTCTGCTTGTAAGGTGAAAAAATTATTTGAAAACGACAACCATCTCCGTTATCGAATGACATCCGTGGCAACGTGCACAAAAATCACTGCTCAACGTAGGCATTTACTGTACAGAGGTTATCGAGTATGTTGTGACCTCGTAGGCACCGAGTAGAGAAAGGACGCCCTCAGGATGTGGCCACTAACGGTGCTCACCTTTTCCTTTCTACATCACGGCTGTGTTAAGTCACATGCCATTTCCTGCCTCATGGTTATGTGCTACCATGCACAGAATTCATAACTTAAATCCACGCCCACACGATTGCCCAGCCTGGCTGCATTCTCGTTCCATATGAACTTCGATTTCCTGCAACTCATAACCTCATAAGTGGCATACATATATCTTGTTTTTCATCATTTCACCAGCGCCATTCATAATTGCACACACAATCTATGTATATATTCAAAACAAGAATCTTAACAAGCTTGATACCACATATTGGAAATTAAATTAACTCAGACAAATTACAGAAAACACACATAAAAAGCCAGACACCAAATAATGGCGAAAAAGGCTTCAGCCTCACGGCTTCCTCACATATTTTTCTCATTATTAAAAGAATGTAATTTTACAATTAAATAGATGAGGAGACAGTGTTTCAAGATAGTACGTGATATCTTGAACACCTGGTTGAGATAATTTCTCAACCAAACACACATCAATATAGGAGCTACCTAAACTAACTCCTAATTTATTTATTTACTTTTGGATTTATTATTTTTTTGTGAGAGAGGCTAACAGTGATGTGATGTGAAGAGGGAGGTGACGTGTCAAGGAAGGTGGGACCGACGCCTATTGAAAATCGAAAATCTTAAGGTTTTTCTATAAGCGTGGGGAGGGTAAACTCTAAATATCGTGAAGTGCGAAATGTGAGGAAAAGGAGGTGACGTGGCAGGTAAGGTGGGACCTGACCCGCATCACAATCGCAAGTTGGAAGGTTTTGCTATGAGCGGCGGAGGTAAACTCTAAAACATGCGAAGTGTGATATGTGATTGGGACTCACCCACATCACACATTGCAATATTTATATTTTTCCGCACATCGCAGAGTTTAGAGTTTGGGAAATGTGGTAAGTGCTAAAATCCACGAAGTATGATTTGCGCTAGTGAAGGATGACGTGGCAAGATGGATGTGGAGCCCACTGCATCGGCAGAGTTTATAAAGTGGCGAAAGGTTTCTGCGATAAGGTAAGGTTTATGAGGTTTCATAATATATATTATATATCTATTTATTTCAAGCGGCTTGAAGTGGGGGGCAAAGCTGCTATGGTGGGGCCAACCACATCAAAATTTTAAAAAAATACCTTGCAGGCGCTTAAAAGGTAAGTTATAAAATGTGTGATGTGAAACAATGTGGTTAAATAGGTAAAGTTGCGATCTTGCGATGCGATGGATATCGCACATCGCAAGTTTTAAGTTTTTTCGGTGAAGTGTGAAAATTTATAATTGCCGATCTGGAGAGTTTATATTTTGCGATGTGTGATGGATGGTGGGGAAAAGGGTGACGTGTCAGGGAGAAATGGCCCCACTTTAATCACAATTGGGGAATCGGGAAGACGGAGGTGAGTGGAAACAATGATATAGCGATGAAAAAGGTAAAGTAGAAAGATAAAGAAAATAGGCAGAAAAAGGGTAAGGTTTAATGATTTTTAAGGGAAATGAAATGAAGAGGAAGTGTGGCATGTGAATGGGTCCCACTTCATCACATATTTCATTTCAGAAGGTAATTTGTAGGAGATGGTAATTAAAGGGTTTTGGGATTTGGACGATGCGAAAATCAATTTTGAATGTGCAGGATTGTAATGAAATGTATGGAAATATATGGAAATATATGAGCGGTGAATGAAATGTAAATAAAGGGAAATCAATGAAATGAAAGCATGGTGGGGATATATTGATATGGTTTAAAACTTTAGGATATGAATTTATGATCAAGATTTAAACCATAGAAATAACTTTTTCCATAGGTGCATTTACACTAGCAGCCAATCAAATCTTTTAAAACAGAATGAAGTTTTTGTTTCTTTCATTCTTCCCTAACATTTTATTTTTCCTTCTTTATTTAGAGAATCAAAGACCTAACATTTTATTGACATGGATGCCTACAAAAATAATAATTTTCCTAACATTCTTTTGATTTTTCACTCTTTTGCATCCATATCCTACCTTATCATTTTGAAAATTATTTAACTACTTCTGCTAACTTATCAAAAACAAATGATGTTACAACACCTCCCTTGGTTTATATTAAACTATTGAACCAATTTTTATTTTCTACCTAACTAATTAATCTCTCAAGATTAAATAGTTTGACATATTATTTTTCGCTACCTATTAAAAAGCAATTTAAACCTAATTCAATCATGCTTAAACTATATGATTGAATTTTATTGAAATTTTGTGGCATTTAACAAGTTTCACACAATTTATTTTCAGAAATAGGCTAAACTAAGAGTAGTGGCATTTGGAGGTGCAACACCTTCACAATTTATTGTTTTTCTTCTTTTTGATGGGGTTCACATCCTATATTTTTTTATTTATAACATATACCCTCTTTTGATTTTTATGTTATATCCTTCTTCTTATTTTGAAAATTATTTGTAGATTGGAAATCATTTTACAAAATAAATTTGACAGATAGAATAAACTCAGTCACCTTAAAATCCTATGAAATATAGGACCCTGACACTCTCCACGGAATGTTAGCTCCAATATATTATTTTTGTTGGAGATCACAAGTGGGGTTGGATTCTTGAACATAATACTCCTTCTTTCTACCCAACTCTTTTCCCCATATACCCTTACGGAACTTCTCCAGCACAAAATTCTTTAACTCCTTGCTATTTGTCAGACATGCATTCAGGAAAATATTCCATTTTTTCATCCATTTGTTGTTTTGTCTCATCCATGATTTCTTTCTTTCACTCATACCTTCATTGAAGATAACTTTCAGCCATCTACCTCCTCCCATTTGCTCAATCCTTTTTAGATACCTTATAAGACGCACCATGGAAATTTCTTCGATGGGAGCTGCCCCTATTTCACTCAACATTATCTCATGGGGAACTGAACTTTTTATTTTGAACTTGCTTGTGATCAAGCATTTTTGAATTTTTGAATTTGTTTCCATTTTGAAACAGGTATGTTTCTAGCCCACAATTCACACCCATATAATAGCACTGAAATTATATAATTCACACCCTTATAATTCACACCGCTTCCAAGATAGGTCCGCTCTACTCGGGTTGCAGCAGGTTCTCTTGCAGGTGACCCTGTTGATCGTCGACGTACACGTTCTCAGTTTGAAAGAGCCTCTTCCTTATTGGCTCAAGTTCTGTGCGATGTTTCTAGCCCACAATTCACACCCATGTAGGAATTTACAGAGTAAGTTCCGTAGATCAAGAACCAAAGGTCACCGCTCACAAACAGATCATAAATTAGTACACCAATATAGTCACGTGGTTAAAACCCTCAAAGAGGGAAGTAGTCCACGACCTGAGCCAATGCGGCCACTTCAGGCAATTTATTAATATAAAAATAAAAGTTACATATGTTTCTCTCATAAATGGTTACCGGAAAAATGACCCTCCATGCTCTTTAGATAGAGATCATAGATCAATCAGGTGTTAAGCCACAGATCAAGTGTCATTAATACCGAGGAGAGAGATAACCATCAGATCACTACAAATCGTGGCCGTCGGATTATAAGTTACAAATGTACATGGTAAAGAAACACACTTTACCTAACTGTAGTATTCATTTTTCAGAAAAAATAGCAATTGACAAGGAAATCTATTCCAGAGATGGAATGAAGGGGCATTACTGGATTTGTCACCTTCTCAAGGAAGGATGAACTCTAGAGTCTTCCTGGCCCACTATCAGACTCTATCTATAGAATGTCGTCAAGAGACAATATTCCCAAGGGGGAAATACAACAAGATTGGGAATCTCTCAAGATAACCCTAACATTGCAGCTACAACAATAAGCAAAGACATGAACATCTCAAGAATAAGGCAAGAAGCCTTCCATGAAAACATATGCCAAAATACACAATGCTGCATCATAGCAGAATACCCATGAATAGGAACTGCGCAGTCATAGAAGGGAGACTGATGTGAAAAGTGTAAAACAACATGGATCTACATATACATGGCCCATACATCATTGGGAGAGAATATCTAAGCTCCCAATCACTACCTCAAGTCAATCCTTGAAGGATTGGCTCCAATATCTAAAAAGCTGTTCAAATCTCTTAGGGATTCCTTTGGTGAGCTACTTGGTAAAGTAATACATAGAATGGAATGGAGAAGGCTGAATGGCTGAAGCTGATGAAGAGCCCTTCTCCTCTGGAAATATGAAGTGCAAGGCTGATCCCTACACCAAAGATCGCACCCTCTGAAATTCCTGCAAAACCCTCACTGCAAATATGCTCTAACTAGAATGTAGTCTATGAGAGTATCTGCGCTGTGACTGATGGAAATGGTTGGCCTCCTGCCAATGATAGTGGAATAAGATCAGGAACCATTCTCACTAACCTCCCGGAAGTAGAGAACTTCCCTCCTCTGAAATATCAGCTAGAAATGGTGTTGTGGTAAACCTTCAGCAACACCTAGCTACACTGCACAATAATCTGCTGTAGACACTGCACTGATGAAGATGGCTGAAGCTATGGCCTGAATGCCGGAATATGGAGGATGAGTGAAATCCTTCATGAGCTACTCAAGAAGGAGAGGAAATCCTAAATAGGACTCCCTTGTGCCCGAGGGCACTGCAGCTCTGCTGAACAACAAGAGGCAGCAATTTGTCTCAATAGACAAATAATCAAATGATCCAAGATAATCTCAATGGGCTGCCTTGCCTTTCTTTTAAACAAAATGAAGCCTCCATATTTCTTCCTGTAGAAGTTTCCTCCCTCATGGAATATTCCTCCACTACAACTGCGCTGTCCCACTTAGGGCTTGCCAGGTCATGCCAATGCAGTTTGACTTGGTCAATTAGGCCTTGTCCATTTTCATTTTAACCTCTTTCACACATGAGGGTGTGAAATCCAGCTCCATGATGATCCCTTTTCACATTGTAAGGGATTTTATTCCTGTTTATTTCATGAATGGGTCACTTTACCCATTTTTATTCAACAAAATAAAAATGTGCAACTATAATATTCCATTTTAGCTTGAGGCTAAAATTGGGAATATTACACTAACTCTATACTAGACTAAGTTATTATTAACTATTTCCTATGTGTTGGAATATCCTAACATCTCCCCTTAAGAAAAACTTGGGATAGGATTGAAGGATTTACAAAGGTGACACAAAAGGAGCCTATTTCCTATGTGTCGAAATATCCTAACATCCCCCTTAAGAAAAAATTGGGATAGGATTGAAAGTTTTACAAATTTGACACAATAGGAGAATGAAGGAGGAATTAGAGCCTATCCCCCCTTAATGACAACTTTCCCGAACTCCAAGCATGGATTGAATTTCGGTAAACTTTGCTTCTGTGAGAGCCTTTATAAAGATATTGGCTACTTGATCATTGGTTGGACAATACTGCACTTCAAGAAAACGATCATGAATGAGCTTTTTGATGAATTATATGTGAATTTCAATGTGTTTCATATGCTAATGTTGAACTGGATCATTACATAGTTGAATGGCACTCGGATTATCAAACCAAATTGTAGTTGGATGTTGCTGATGAAGACCAAATTCAGACAGGATTTGACAAAGCCACATCGCTTCCTTGCCAGCTTCAACTGCACCACGATACTCTACTTTTGCTGAAGAAAGAGAGATGGCACTTTGTTTCTTACAAGACCAACGAATAAGTCCTGAACAGAGAGTGAATACATATCCTGCAGTCGACTTTCGATCATCAGGGTCACTAGTCCAATTAGAATCAGTGAAAACAATCAACAATTGAGATGCTTCTGCACTTTTCCCTCAAATATATTGAAGTATTCTTTTGGCTGCTTTCCAGTGACTTTCATGAGGTTGGTGCATAAACTGAGCAACAATACCAATGAAAATGGAAATTTCAGGATGGGTATGGGTTAGATACAGAATTTCTATGAAGATGACGATCCAGGGTAGCATCAACTTCAAGGGTATTACAAGTGAATGAAAGCTTGAATCGGTGAAGGGAGAAGAGGTTGGCTTGTTCTTCCCATGTGAAAGTGGTGTAGAAGATCACGGGAATACTTGGACTTGAGTTGAGAGGGTAATTCCTTCCTTGGATTGCAAGACTTGAAGACCAAGGAAATAATGCAAGTGTCCTAAGTCCGTCATTTCAAACTTCTTTTTGAGGCTAAACTTCACATGGTTTATATGGTTTGGATCACTACCAGTAAGGATAATATCATCAACATAAAGAACAAGGATGGAGGCTAGACTTCACATGGTTTATATGGTTTGGATCACTACCAGTAAGGATAAGATCATCAACATAGAGAACAAGGATGGTGAAGGACTTAACCACTTTCTTGGTGTAGACAGTGTTGTCAGAATGACACCTAGAAAAGCCATTATCTAATAGAAATCTATCCATTTTGGCATACCAAGCCCGAGGAGCTTGTTTGAGACCATAGAGAGACTTCCTAAGGCGACAAACAAGGCTAGAGTTGTTTTAGATAAAGCCAGGGGGTTGTTCCATGTAGATTTCTTCATGTAAATCTCCATGTACGAAGGCATATTTAACATCCATCTGATGGACTTCCAATTTAAAGGAGGCAGCAAGGGAAAGAAAAAGGTGGATAGAATTCATTTTGGAAATAGGGGAGAAGGTTTTAGTATAGTCAATGCCTTCAACTTGTGACAATCCTTTAGCAGCAAGACAATCTTTATGTCTATCCACTTTTCCATCTGGTCAAATCTTGGTTTTGTAAACCCATCTGCATCTGACAAGTTTTATTCCTTTTGGAAGAGGAACAAGATCCCAAGTATCGTTTTCCAATAAGGAACGATACTCTTCATTCATAGCTTCATCCCAATCTGGATGACCAGAGGCTTCTTCAAAGGTTTCTGGATCAGGATTTTCTGCAACTTGAGCCAATAAGGAAGAGGCTCTTTCAAACTGATAACATGTACGTCGTCGATTGGCAGGGTCACCTGCAAGAGAACATGTTGCATCCCGAGTAGAGTGGACCAATATTGGAAGCGGTGGAGTATAAGGAACAATTTCAAGAGGTGGAGGAGGATTTTCATCCTCACTGTCATCATCTGAACTAGAAGGAATGCTATTGAAAATAGAAGAGAGAGAGAGAGAGAGGTGGCACATATGCTGAATTAGGCTTACAGGCCAAAGGTGGCACACTCACCAAACTAGGCTCACAGGCTGATATATTTTCATCAAATTTTACATCTCTTCTAATGATTATATTTTTGGATTTTGGTTGAAGAAGTCTATATCCTTTGACATCTTCAGAATATCCAACAAAAATTCATTTTTCACTCTTAGGTTCTAAGGCTTTATGTTTCGCATCTGGAATATGGGCCCAAGCATCACTTCCAAAAACATGAAATTGACTTACATCTGGTTTGATTGAGCTCCAAGCTTCTTCTAGAGTTATATTCTTTAAAACCTTAGTAGGAGTGTGATTTACTATGTAATTTGCACAGTTAATGGCTTCTACCCAATAATTGAGACCAAGTCTTTTAGATTGAATCACACAATTATCCATTTCTTTTAAGGTGCGATTCTTCCGTTCAACTACACACTTTTATTGTGGAGTATATGGAACAGTATGTTGCAATTGAATGCCATGCTCAGTGCAGAAGTTGATAATTTGTTGTTAACATATTCTCCTCCATTGTTTGATCTTAACTTAAGAATTTGATGTCCAGATTGTTTCTCAACAAAGGCCTTAAAGGCCAAGAACATGTTAAAAAATTAACTCTTGAGTTTTAAGAAGTATACCCAAGTGTGTCTGGAAAAATCATCAATACAATTTAAGAATTACTTGCAACCAGAGAAAGAAACAATAGGAAGTGGACCACATAAATCACTGTGCACAAGCTGCAAAGGGGCTAAAGCATGCCCAGAAGCATGTTTTTCAAAACTATCACGATGATGTTTTCCGAGTACACATCTAGAGAAAACACCATCTCGGCAAGATACCATAGGAAGACCCGTCACCATATTTTCCTTACATAGAGTTTGAAGAGAGCGATAGTTTAAGTGACCAAATCTCTCATGCCAAAGTTTTCTTACTTCATCATTATAAGCAACAAAAATGGAGGGAAGACATGATGACCCAAAGTTGTCAAACTTATACAACCTTGTGGAATCATCAACAATGCAAGTAGCTAAAATATGTTTAGGATCTTTGAGGTCCTTGATTACAACATCATGAGGTGAGAATTCTACTATTTTCCCTTCACCTGAATGAGTTATCTGATAAACAGAGAGAAGGTTGCATGAAAAGGTAGGAATACATAGTACATCATTAAACTAACCATTATCGAGATGAATGGTTCTAGATCCTACAATACTAAGAGATCTGTCATCACCAACATAAATATGTTTGGTGTTACAATCATTTAAAGAAGAAAACATGGCTTTATTTTTGGCCATGTGATAAGAAGCTCCATAATCAATGAGCCACTCATGATAATGAGAAGAGGAATATACATTTAATGCATGACCAGATCTTGATGCTTGACAACCACAAGAAGAAAGTGCCATTCCTAAAGATGAAGGTGAAGAGTGCTCCAAATTGATGTTGTGCTTCTTCATTGCTGCTTCTAAGGCTTCCATCTACTTAAAACATTTGGACACTATATGGCCATCATGATTACAAAATTTGAAAATTCCTTTTCAAGCATTGAGATAATAATTTTGGATGAAAAGTGTTCACATTCAAACTAGTTCTTTAAGGAGTTCAAAATTATCCTATAAATGAAGACCATGTAGTGGCATTTGAAGAAGAGAATAATTGCAAGATCATGTTGGAGGGATGAGATTGGAAATCATCTATCTTACTTTCTCATATCTGTTGTTCATTATCATCATGTTTATTTGAGTTCTTTCCTTAAATAAAAAAAATTCTTCATTCACCATTGTTAGAGAGGGATTTCAAGAAGTAAACAGATCCATCCCAAGGAGAGTGTCAGAGCTCATTTTCACCCAACCGTTCTCCATAGGTGTTGTTACTCATGTTTGTGTCTTTCCATTGAACTAATATATGAGTATTGTTGTTTCCATCCATATTTTATTTTTGAATGATATAGTTGGATTTGTAGTTTATATTGATACATGCCACTTTTCTTTATTTTGTTACAATATAACTATTGTATTTTTTCCCATAGCTAACTATTATTTGTTTCTTATATTACAACCTAACTTAACAGAGAATATTTTTCTCACCAATGCAACAAAATTCCCAATCCAAACTAGCTAAACCAATCACTTCCAATTCCTATCAAATAAATATAGTTTCCATTGCTTGGAATAGATTTCCAAACTTGTATCTTTAAAAGTGGGGATCAATATGTACAAATGCGTTCGAATTAAAAGGAAGAAAATGTACTATATAAATAGAAATTAAGAGCATGTGATGCACCTATATAAATTGGACCCTAGGAAGTTTTGCAGGAAAGTTTTAATTTTAAAATTAAAAAATATAATATGCTTACTTGAAGGACTAGAATTCCTACCTTAAAATATTTATGAATCCCCTAACAACATGGACACCATTTCGAATGTTCCGATAGATGATGTAATTTTTTCTCTAGAAGACATATATTTTGGGGTTAAGTGGCTCACAAATAGGAAAGCTAAGGACATTAAAGGATACCAAGCACAAAATTTCAAATAGGAGGGTGTATTGTCACCTGCCACATACAAAAACTTTTCAATTTGGTAGTGAAGCTAGGTTTCCTTATGCTTTGGATGAAATGCCTCATTGTACCTATCTATAAAAGTGGTGATAAAAACATTCCCTTTAATTATAGCACCATTATGATTAGCCTCATTTTAGCTAAGTTGTATAGAATTAGTTGGAAAATAAGATTATCCTTTGGCTAGAATTCCAAGATAAATGAGCTAAAGGCCAAGTTGGGTCTTCGAGATATTACTCAATTGTAGACTGCCTTGTTACTCTTATGATCATTATGGAGGAGTACCAAAATAAGAATAACAAACTCCTTTTTTGTTTGATTGAATTTAGAAAAGATTTTGACATCATTCCTAAGACAAACATTTGGAAGAGGTTGGATGAGATAAAGGTTCCTCTTGAGTTGAGAGTTTCTATGACAAGGTTTTATGAGAATTTCATTTCCAATTTAGTACCATGAAAGGTTGGTTAGAAGAAATTAAATTCAATATTAGAGTCAAGCAAGGGTATCCCTTGTCTCTTACCCTTTTTGGCCTATACATTGACAAGTTAAAAAAATGTTTGGAAGAAGTAGGTTGTGTTGGCCCCACTCTGATTGGTACAATTGTCACTCCTCTTCTTTATGTTGATGATATTGTTCTTTTGGGAAATATTCCTTATGATCTTGGAAAGAAACCAATAATCCTCCAATATTTCCATTCCAATATGGGTATGACTATTAATACTAACAAAAAAAAAGTTATGATAATTAAATCCAGAAAGATCACACATGATACCTTCATAAATGAAAATAACAACTTGGATGTAGTTCCTTCATATAAATATCTTGGAGTCGATATCCATCATAAGCTCAAGTAGAATTATAACATTGAAACACATGATAAATAGAGGATGGAAATCTTATTATGGACTTGAAAGCAACTGTATGTCAATAGTTTAGCTATGGGATAAATAAAAAATATATTTAACTCTTGTCATCACTATTATTTTATGTGGATGTGAGGTTTGGAGATGGGATATCTCTAAAGAGTTATAGAGGAATATAGAACAAATTGAAAAATAATTTATAAACTATAATCTCAAGATTAAAGGAAATGTTCTTTGTCTTATTCTCCTCATCGAAGCAAGTCTTTCCCCAATTGAAAGCATGGCTATGACTACGTATCTTATGTATAAGAAGAGGTTAAAAGGCATGGAAGGCAAGAGGTTTTCTAAAATTGCTTCTAACTCTATCCCAAACTACCTTCAACTCATGCAGGGATGGCATAATGATGGTCAATCTTGGCTAGAGCTAGAGGGGATAAAGAAGAAAATTAGTTTGTAGAATAAGGATAATATTAAACATATTATTACATCAAAATCTAAGGAAAAATTGAGGGCTAATAAAGAGTTTGAGGGAAAAAGGAAACTAAGATATTATAAGGAAAGGATCAA
Source organism: Pinus albicaulis (assembly GCA_034641835.2). Classification (NCBI taxonomy): domain Eukaryota; kingdom Viridiplantae; phylum Streptophyta; class Pinopsida; order Pinales; family Pinaceae; genus Pinus; species Pinus albicaulis. The sequence continues at coordinate 113,627,524 of CM076583.1, read as the reverse complement.
CCCTAAACTTGAAAATAAAAAATATCTCTTTTTCTTAACTATTGTAAAAAAGGAAATAAGAATTACTAAAATAACGGAAAATTCTCATGGGATCTATAATAAAATTTGATGTTGGTTTATTTCCTAAATACCATGGAATGAAAGAATCTGTCATGTTTGTGACACTAAAAGAGTTGAAGATAGAAAGCACTCTCTCTTCGTTTATCGAGCTTATACTCATACTAGTTCTAAATTTTAATATATTTGTCACATTACCAACTTTCATGATCTTTTAATTCAACAAAAATAAAATAATTTGAAACAAAAAATTGAGTAATCTCTTACTTTTTTAAAGTTTAATAAAACATATTTTGTCTGAAAAAACATTAAAATCATCATCATACTTATCTTTAACACAATCTATTTATAATTTTTTCATAATATTAATTAAGAATAAATAAACGTGATTATATTATTACCTTGCTTATATATGAAAATTTATGTTACAATTTTTAATAAACTCTTAAATGTGAATACTTTAACTAAATCATGTAACTTATTTTTAATTTAGTTATTTTACATGTATAGAACTTTTGAGGAATCTCTATCCTTATGTAATCGATAAAATATTTTTAATTATGTAAATACAATATTTAAATTTTTGAGGAAAAAACATACCTCAATATGTAAATACAACGAGTTATATACCAAAGGTAGTGTTGTATACAATTAAAAACAAAATCTAAGAACAAATATAAAATATGAAACTAAAACAAAAAATAATAAAATTATTCTCGTGTCGTTCTTTACTACAACATAAGAAATCGTTTTTTACTATAACATTAAAGTTGTAATTTTAAAACTTCACAAAATAATTTAGAAATTTCAGTAACATTATGAAAAATATTTGTAAATATTTTTGAAAATTTGGTTGCAGTCATTAAATTTAGTATTTTGAGTGCTTTAAAGGTTTTTGATGGTGTTGAATTCATTTCCACCATAAAAATGCAATTTAAACACTCCAACTATCTGATTTTTTGAAAAAAAATTACCAAATTCCATAAAAATTGTGATGATTTCTGTTAGTATGAATCCTTTGTCGAAGTGTACGAAAAAGGACCACTTTAGCTACGCATAACTAATAGCCCTAACAACAAAAGTGGCTGCCAATATCTTCAGATCTGCGGTTAGTTGGACATAAAAGAGCTGCAAAAACCATATCTATGCATGGAAAGACATTAAGCAGAAAAAATAAGGGTTTGCTCCATATACCAATAGACAAGACAAGAACGATTTTTGAAAGAATTTTTATATTAATTGGGCACCTGGGAGGAAAACAAGAAGGCGTATCCGATTCTCCTCAGTGGGATGGGTTCTTGGAAGTCCTCAGCGCTTCAGATCTAAGATTTCTCTCTCTTGTTGGTGTAGAAAACCCACACAAAGAATGGAACTCAAAGGGAGCTCACACAACAAATGGAAGAAAATGGTGAACAAGTGTATAGATCCAGAGTGATCTAATAGGCAACAAAAGGTGAAGAATGGTAGGAAAAACCATCCTATTTATAACAAAATATTGGGTCATTCTAGATCTTGGTGCATGGGTTAACCAGATCTAGATCCACTTTTTATGGAATATTTTATTATATTTGTTGGAGGGAAAAGGTATTTGACTTGGGTCAAATCCCTTAATTTGTCAAAAATAAATAAATAAATGATTTATTTATCTTTTTAAGGAAGTTGTTAGAAGATAATCAAATAAATAATGATTTATTTAATTATTTAAGGAAGTGGTTGAAAGATAATTAAATAAATAGTGATTTATTTAATTATTTGTGGATGATTTGGTCATATTTAACAAGGAATATTATCTAAATAAGGTTTAAATAATTATTCCTAGAAAATAATAAGATAAATAAAGGTTTGTCTAATTAATTTCTTTGAATTTGGGTTAAACATGACTGGGAATAATAATTAAATTATGGTTTAATTAATTATTCCATGAGGAAAATCAAACAAATATAGGTTTGTTTAATTTTCCTTTTGGGGTTTCCTGTTTTAACATAGTAAAAGAAATTTTACTTAGGGTAAAATTGGTCTTACATGGTGTACTTGGGTCCATCTAATGATAATAGGTTAGATGACCAAAAAATGGTGTAACAGATTGCCCCCCAGCGTGCGAGTGTCAGGAGCAAATCGTATGACGAAAGTACGTTGTAAGAACACAATCACTAGACAAAAAAAGGGATGTCAGAGAGAGAAATGTGAGGTAGATAGTGTGCTGAAGGACTAGACCCTGAGGAGATGACACTCGCAGGTGCAACAAGTCTCTTTTTATGAGAGGGTACCGGTGCTGAAGGCGGTGGGGGAGGCATACCTATGCCCGCCGAGACAAAGTACAAAAGAATAGTGTGTCCAGTAAACAAGGGACTGAACCATAAAGTACAGCTGTCATAATAATGAGGAATCCCACATACATGTTGTGCCTGGGATAACAGCCAGGACTTGTACAATAATATCTGAGTACATGAGATACACATACAAGCCAATGCCCCCTATAAATGGGGAAGGGATAACAAAATCTGACTGATACATGCAAGTCAAAGAGGTGCTGCAAGTGGCTACGGCCAACATCATCAAATATCTGGAGCTTCATCGAAGGCTGCAATGAAGAGAGCATCCGGGCATGTGGGGGGCTACCTGTAGGGCCACCCCCTCATGAGGGTTGAGACATCTCACACACACCCGGGGAATCATCAAGAGCTACTGGTGGATCACTAGACCATCAAGTATACGGATCTTGATCATGCTGAAAGGAGCTGGAGAAACAATCAAGCCAAAGGGAAACAAGATATCCCTTGGCCTGATCTGAGGCACCGAACAAGAGTGGAAGCTGGAACCAAGGTACACCGCCCTCTAGACCTGGCTTCTGGAATGAATGAGCTGATGTTGACAGAAGGAGGTCCGCCATAGGTGAGGTAATGAGAGACCCTAAACTAAGGCACGAGAGAAAAGAGTAGAGCGACGAACAAACTGACACTAATGATGATAGTGAAGTGGAAAGGACTGAGTAGCTAAATGGACGACTTCCCTTGTTAGAGCATAAAGGGCATGAATGACACGGCAGCGACTGACACAATATCGTAAAGGATAGGGGACAGTGGGAATGAAGGTCATAATATGCGACACAAGAGAGAGACCAAGCAATGAAGGATGGAGGGCTATAGTGGGGTACAAAGGGACTCGGGATAGACTCCATGAATGCGATGATGACTCAACTTGGATGCTCTAAACAAGGGCGACTTGATGGTGCTGCCACACAGTAAAGGCCCATTGGGGGACCATAAAAACATGAGTACAAGATGGGAACTCATGACGAAAATCGACACGAACAAAGACAAGTACTGAGGCGAAGTGGTGCCTCGAGTACAAGTGTCGTAAGTGAGGAAATTCGATTTGAATGAGAGGGGAAGTGACCCTTCTTGGACAAAATGTGTCCTGGTGAAGTGTTAAACATAAAAAATGAAAAAATATGCTGGCTATCTAAAAGAAAATAAAACATGCATTTCATAAGGGAAATGCTAAGGGTAATATTTCTTAAGATAGAGTGCATTGCGAGGATTAGGAAGGGGGTGGCCTTCGAAATCCTCTAAGAGGTATGCCCCCTTATCGAGATCCTTACTGATGATGTAAGGGCCTAGCCATAATGAATCAAACTTCCCATGACCAAGGACATCATGGGCCTGGTCATAGACTAGAACAAGGTTGCCTTCGTGAAAAGTACGAGGCTAGACTTTTCGGTCATACTGGGCTTTGGTGCGTTTCTTGGCCGCTTCCATGGTTTGCAAGGCAACGCGGCGTTCTTCGGAAGCGCGCTTGAGCATGATAAGTCATTGTTCTAGAGGTTGGGTGTCAGGGAGAAGTTCGACGGCCAGATGCAGGGAAGGGATTTCACACTCGATTGGTAAGACTTCCTCCTCTCCAAAAATGAGGTGGAAAGGAGTGAACCCGATGGCAGTTTTAACAGAAGTCCGATAGGCCCATAAAGTAGGGAAGAGCATGAGGTGCCAGTTGGTTTTGTGCTTATTCACCGTCCATTGAAGCATAGTCTTGAGAATTTTTTTGCTGCTTCAACTTGGCCATTACCTTGGGGGTAATAGGAGGAGGAATATTGGTGCTCAAAACCCAACAGTGAGGATAGCTTGCGCCATATCTCATCTTCAAAATGTTTTCCATGGTCAGAGACCAGTTGTTTCGGAACTCCGAATCGAGCGATAACGTGGTTAAAGAAAAAGAGGGCCGCGATAGCTGCCGTGTTGTTAAATGTAGGCATGGCCTCGACCCATTTTGTGAAATAGTCGACCGCCACGATGATATATTTGTGGTTACCAGTGGATGGCGGGCGACACTCCATAAAGTCGATGGCCCATTTACAGAAGGGACCAGTGGAGACGACCGGATGGAGGGGAGCTGGGGGAGCTCGCGCCTTAGGGGCGAAATGTTGGCAATTGGGACAGTGTTTTACTGCCTCAATGCAATCACTGAAGAGGGAAGGCCAAAAATACCCAGCGCGCATGACTTTCTGGGCAGTAGCAAGACCAGAGAGGTGGCCACCGCAAGCGCTGCTATGGCAGGCATTAAGGACCTGTTCAGCTTCAGCGTGTGTGAGACAATGACGAAGGACAGTATCAACCCCACGAAGATAGAGGTCGTCGCTGATAAGGAGGTATAGGGGAGCTTGGTGTCGGATACGTCAGCGAGCCTCACGATCAAGGTGAAGGGCGAACTTTTGGGTTCGCAAGTAAGTAAGAATATCGCCATACCACGGGTCGTCGGAAGTAATGGTAAATAAGTGTTCATCAGGAAAGTCATCATTAACTGGCGGGTTGTGCGATCTGGTAGGTAATTCAGAAATGAGCTCAGTGAGGGCTAAGCCTTTCTTACTCTTTGGGGTGACAAATTCGAGGTTGAATTCCTAAAGAATGACGACCCAACGAGCGTACTTCCCAGTGAGGATACGATGACTCAATAGGAAAGCCAAGGGGTTGGAATTAGTCACAACCTTGGTGGAGCGCATGAGGATATAATGACAAAGTTCTTAGACTGAGAACACTACAGCCAGCGCTAATTTTTCTTCAGGTGAGTAGGAAACAGGGGGCCCTACAAGGTTCTTACTGATGTAGTAGATCACATGCTCGATACCATTGTCATCTTCCTGGATAAGGACTCCAGCGAACGAATAGGTGGAAGCGGAGATATACAGGATGAAGTCCCGATCAAAGTCGGGAGGGCGGATCAAGGGAGCGGATGTGAGAGCCTGCTTGAGGGCATCGAAAGACTCATGAGCATAGGAATCCCAAACGAATGGGATAGTAGATCGGAGGAGTCTAAGGAACCCATGTGCGGTGGTGGCATAGTCAGGGACGAACCGACGAAGAAAATTAGCTTTGCCTTGGAGACTTTGGAGCTGGCGTAGGGTACGGGGGATGGGAAGTTCAAGAATGGCTTGAAATTTCAAAGGGTCAAGAGTGATACCATCCTTAGACACGATGAAGCCTAAGAGACGGCCGGCAGGAACGCAAAAGACGCATTTCAACGGGTTAAGGCGGATATTATACTTGCGACATCGGAGAAAAATGGTACGCAGATCGTGGAGGTGCTGCGCCCGATGCTTAGAACGTGCAGTGAGGTTGTCTAAATAAGCAAGGATAATATGAGCTAAGTCATGGAAACAATAAGACATGGCCCGTTGGAAAGTGGCGCCGGCATTTTTAAGGCCGAAAGGCATGACCCGGTAAGCAAAAGTTCCCCACAGACTAATGAACGCGGTTTTTAGTTGATCAGCAGGACGGATAACAATTTGGTTGTATCTGGAGAAACCATCCATAAAGGATAGAACCTCATGCCCTGCACACTCGTCAATGATTTGGTCAATGAACGGTGTGGGGAAGTTGTCTTTGGGACAAGCTTGGTTCAAGTCGCGAAAGTCTGTGCAGACACGGATGGTGCCTTGTTTCTTGAGGACGGGAACTGGGTTGGATACCCAAGTGGTGTATTCAATGGGGTAAATGGGGTGCAGAGGGCGAGGGAGAGGTTGCTGACTAGCCGAGGCAGGCCGCGTAAGGGCAGCCTGAGACGATTTCATCATGCAAACATTCGATAAGCTGGGATGAGTGATAGGAGGAGGGGGAAGGTTAGGGAAAGTTCCAAGCAGGGAGGAATCTTTGTAAACACCGGGGGAGACACTGGTCAAGGAATCGACGGTTTGCTTGTTGGCTATAGAAGAGATGGTCGTCTCAGGTGAGGTATGAGATTTTTTCTCATGATATGTCAACTGGTCAATGGTGACTATCTTTCCATTATGGGGGAAAGACATCTTGTGGAAAACCGCGGATGGGACAGCAGACATAGCATAGGTGTAGCTTTGCCCCAATAGAATGTTGTAGTCTAGCGGGGCATCTATGACTTCGATGTCATCGCAAACAATCTTACCGGTGAGGGTGATAGGACAATTACGAAACAGGCCAATGGGATGGGAGGCATGGCCGTCCCACGCTCGAAGGGTGATCATGGATGGGGCCAACTCAGGGGATCCGAGTTGCTTCCAAACCGAAGCGGACATCACACAGGTGGATGCCCCCTCATCAATTATGCACTGGGAAACGTTGGCGTTCCGGATTTTGACTGGGATTTGGAAGGCGACGGAAGGAGGGAGAGGAGGATGGTCTGATTGAGTGGCGTTGAAAACAATCATTTGGTCATCAGCAGGATCTACAGTGCCCACGACAGATAGTAGAGCCTTCTTTTGGGAAGGACATGACTGGAGGAGTTCCAGCGTGGAAATGGCGGGAGGAGATTGCGCCAAATCATCTACTATGCTATACAAATGAGCAGCTCGACCGGAAGCAGCATTTCGACGTAATGGTCCCTTAGGAATCTTGGTATGAATCTCAACTTTGGGTTGAGGGATATGTAAGGGGCCATTCGGTGTCGAAAGAGGCTCTGTAGAACCTGAAGAAGGAGGCTCAGAGGCAGACTGAGCAGGAGGCTGGGGGTACTGGCGAGACCAAGTTTGAAGGTGAAGGTCGATGGTCGGGTAAGGATCGGAGTGCATCATAAGGATCTGGTAATCAGAGGAACCAGAAAGGGAAGGGGGAGTGGCGACCTGGCTGTCAGGTGGTTGGGTAGCCACGAATCCTTGTTGAGGGAAAGGATCAGGAAACACAGTCTTTTGGGTAGTGGCCACATTAGGAGGAGCATGAGGGGAGGCGTGTTGTCCGCGCAATGTGGCTTGAGACTCCCACATCTGCCGCATCTGGGGTAAGAGGGGACAATCGTGCGTGTAATGACCATAAACACCGCAACACGAACAAGGCTTGTTTGTGCGAAGTGGCCTGTCCGGCTTGGGCTGAGTGCCCTGTTGCTAGTTGGTAGTGTTAGGGTCCGCACCAGAATTGGGTCCATGGGTACCAGGGGAAAATTGGTTTTGATTGCCTCTCCACCTTCTTTGAGAAGAAGGGGGATTAGTCGCGCCCTGTTGTGCAAATACTTGCCCTGGAGGGGGCTGTAAGTGTTGTTGCGGGTTTGGAGGAGGCAAGGGAGATGGAAGCGCATATGCTGGAGGAGCTGGCACACTAGGTTGCAGATAAAGGTAATGGTTAGGTTGGGCAACATTGAGGTAAGCAGGAGGTTGGGAAAAAGGAGGAGGCATGCCGTATCCTGGATACATGCTACCAGGATGGGGAAGAGTGCTGGAGGTGCTGGCCCCTCCCTGAGGGAGACCATAGCCCATAGGAGGTTGAGCGTACGGATGGGAAAGGGCTCAAACGATACCGTCGGCGGAATGAGATGCCCCCGGGGCGTTAGCGCCACCAGGCCTGGGGAGGTCAGGAAGAACGGTATAAACATAACCAGACTGAGCGTAGATCAAGTCATATTTCAAGGCTATTTGGAGGGCGAATTCTTTAGTTTGAGGAAAATGGGAGGCGACATCTTTACCGATGGGAGCTGGAAGGGTGCGAAGGAACCAGTCCATATAAACCCGATCTTCCAAGGGAGGGGCTTGACATAAGCTCCGTCTTCTTCGCCATTCCTGAACATGGGCGGAAAGGCGGGTTGAAGAGGATTGCTTGAAGGAAGTCAAGAGCTCCGTGCCAGTGTCGTATCGGAGAGGGAGCTGGAAATAAGACAAAAAGGCTTGGGCAAGGGTCGCAAAGGTGGTATGGGAAGAGGTGGCTTGTTCAACATACCATTTAGAAGCTTTGTCGGTAAGCGTGCATTGGAACAAACCAAGACGGATGGAGTCATCGGTAATGGAATTGGAGGAACACCACATGTGGAAAGATCAGACATGATTGGTTGGATCTTCTCCAGCTTGGCCTTCGAACTTAGGGATGTCAGAAGGGAGCTTGGTTGGCATGGCAGGCCAACCAACATCGTGGCGGATAGGGTCATTGATCAACTGATTGAAATCGGGGAGGCTGAGGCCTACAATGTACGGCAACAAGGGGGTGGCCGGGGTAGTTCCTGTGGCAGTTCCGCTAGTAGTCGGGCCGGAATTAGGGCCGGGAGAACCATTAGCGTTAGGCCCTAGACCAGACATAGTGAAGGTGGCAGGAGGAGAACCAGGAGGAGAAGGAGAACCCGATGAATCAGGAGAGGAGTCGGAGTGCGGACTCGAAGGAGGACTGGCACGACGACGGTGGGGCGGAGCAGGTCGATCAACCGGAAACTAAGGGTGAAGGCCAAGAAGTCTCCGGGAAAAGCGCCTAGGGGGCGTAATGATGACAGGAAGAAGGAAACCGATAGGGGCAGAAAGGGACAGAATCAAGAGAGGTCAAGGGCAGGCAAGGTGCAGTGACAATTGATTTTAGAGTCTTTTCCAGGCGGTGTTAACCAGGCTCTTCTTCACTTAGGGTCAGTGTGTGGTGTGCGTTAATTTTAATTTTTTAAAACCCTTTTCGTTTTGAGAGCAAGAAAAAGTGTGTTGCGCAACTAAAAAGAAATATGCAAAGAACAGTATATAATGCTGAAATAACAGAACATTTAACAGCTAACCATGCATCAATCTATCCCAAAAAGGCGGGTCTCTCAAAACTACTCTAAAAGAGGGTAAAAATCTAGTCAAAACACACATAAAAAGAGGCCAATAGATCGAGGGTCAAAAGGGACAGGGATCTAAAGGATAAAGCTGCTGAAAAGAGGTGCAGATCACAGCCAAGAGACAGAGGCAAGGTGGCTGGAGAAAGGAAGGTAATCAGAAAAAAGCGGAGGGGGCAAGGAGGAGGCCCTAAAAGTAGATCCAAACAAATCTTCAGGAGGTGATTTGAGAGGTGAGGGGAACTAGTCTGATGGATGCTAAAGGAGGTAACGGTCAGAAAAAATTAGGTGCAGGCTACGAAAGCAGACAGCTAAAACGGCTAAAAATCTTACTACAAAAGTGGAGGTACTAAAGCCCGAGGCTAGGTTCCCCACCCATGTAAAACAAAAAATAGATGAACTTGGTCGTGGCGCAGAGCCAGGAGCTGGGAACACGACATAAAAATTTCTTGTTGAACACGAGAAAAATTGCGGAAAAATTTCAGAAAAAATGGCCGGTGTGATTTTGAAATAGGTTTCGGTGCGAGGTATGAAAAAAATGAAAGAATAGAGCACCGGGGTCCGGTCGCAGGGTTATGGGCCAAAAAGTGTGACCCCCCGTTCTGGTTGTCTCGGCGGCAGATTTTCAGAAAAGTTGCCGTCTCAGTTGCGGCTGGTGTCGCTTACCTGCGCAATAGGGCCAGAAACACACGGAAGTTAGAAATTTTAATGTTTTAGGGTTTTATGTGAGAAAAACAACATAAAAATAGGAAAAATAAACAGTTGAAAAGAAGCCCTAGGGTCTGAAGTAGCTGGATATGCAGGAATATGAAAAACGACAGCGGTCGTAATTTAAAACCCGTGTGGAGTCGCCATTTGTTAGTATGAATCCTTTGTTGAAGTGTACGAAAAAGGACCACTTTAGCTACACATAACTAATAGCCCTAACAACAAAAGTGGCTGCCAATATCTTCAGATCTGCGGTTAGTTGAACAAGAAAAGAGCTGCAAAAAACCAGATCTATGCATGGAAAGACATTAAGCAGTAAAAACAAGGGTTTGCTCCATATACCAATAGACGAGACAAGAACAATTTTTGAAAGAATTTTTGTATTAATTGGGCACCTGGGAGGAAAACAAGAAGGCGTATCCAATTCTCCTCAGTGGGATGGGTTCTTGGAAGTCCTCGGCACTTCAGATCTATGATTTCTCTCTCTTGTTGGTGTAGAAAACCCAATGCAAAGAATAGAGCTCAATGGGAGCTCACACAGCAAATGATGGAAAAATGGGACCAAGTGTATAGATCCGGAGTGATCTAATAGGCAACAAAAGGTGAAGAATGGTAGGAAAAACCCTCCTATTTATAACAAAATATTGGGTCATTCTAGATCTTGGTGCATGGGTTAACTAGATCTAGATCCACTTTTTATGGAATATTTTATTATATTTGTTGGAGGGAAAAGGTATTTGACTTAGGTCAAATCCCTTAATTTGTCAAAAATAAATAAATAAATGATTTATTTATCTTTTTAAGGAAGCGGTTAGAAGATAATCAAATAAATAATGATTTATTTAATTATTTAAGGAAGTGGTTGAAAGATAATTAAACAAATAGTGATTTATTTAATTATTTGTGGATGATTTGGTCATATTTAACAAGGAATATTTTCTAAATAAGGTTTAAATAATTATTCCTAGAAAATAATAAGATAAAAAAAGGTTTATCTAATTAATTTCTTTGATTTTGGGTTAAACATGACTGGGAATAATAATTAAATTATGGTTTAATTAATTATTCCATGAGGAAAATCAAACAAATATAGGTTTGTTTAATGTAGAGAAGTTTTAGGTTTAATCGCATCCATTTTAGTTGAAATCAACTAAAATGGATGCGGTAAACGAGCTCTCTACAGATAGGCATGTGAAGCCTCAAATCTATTAGGTTTGTTTAATATTTCCTTTTGGGGTTTCCTGTTGTAACATAGTAAAAGCAATTTTACTTAGGGTAAAATTGGTCTTACATGGTGTACTTGGGTCCATCTAATGATAATAGGTTAGATGACCAAAAAATGGTGTAACAATTTCTATTATAGTGTAGACAACTCTTTACATTAAATAGAGAAAAATAAAAACCCCATTCAAAGCAAATAAATTTCATTACTAACAAATACATAGGATCATATTTTGAATATACTTGAAAGCAAATTGTCAACCTTGCAGCTACGTCCACTTCCACTTCTCTCGAACCCCAATGAAAATGGCATTCCACAAGAACGTACAAGCATATGGTAAGTGATCAGTACGGACTATTCGTCATCAAGACATGTCTCTATTATATTCTGGGGAATATTCTTTCACAACAAGAGTGCTCAATCCCCACCTCAGCCAAACCAGGGCTTTGACAGCACCATAAAAAAATCTCCCCTGAGCCTTGAAACGTCCCTTTTCCATTGAAACAATGCCCCATATCTCACACGCGCCAATTACATAACGCCCTACTGCACGAATCATATATATCGAAGTTAGCGAATTCTTCCACATCCAAAAAAATCCTCCCTCACTGCCATCGCCATCAGACGGAACTCCTCCCTCGGTTGAAGGATCAATAGCTCTATGTGCAATGATGAAAACTCCATTACCAAGGTTGTACACAAATTTTTTCCAACATGATGTATGTCCATCTCTAGCCCCAAGGGTTATACTTCTTTTGGTTATACTTCTTTTCATTACACCTATTTTTCTCATCAAACCCAAGAATATGTAGCAACTCAAGGCCAAGTCAATAACACTGGCTATCATTATCACATAAACTTTGGGTTTAGAGAGTAGCATGGCTTCAGGCTCATACCATTTGCCCTTGCCTCCTTCCAATACAATGAGAATAGCCCAAGTAAAAGATCAAAGCAAGTTCACACAATAAATTATAATGGAAAAGGTTCCAAAGTTTAGAAGACTACCTCTAAATGTGAGTAGTTGGCAGACATTGTTAAAAATGTGGCAACAAAAATGTAAATTTACTAATTACCTATGTAGTTGGAATAAATAAATGTAGGTTGAATAACGAGATGTAGTTAGAATAACGAAATATGTCTAGGTTAAATAAGATGGCCCGATAGGCTTGTAAAAGACATGGAGAATCATTTCATCAATAAGAGTTTCAAAGTGTTTTATCCTTCAGCTTTCCAATTCTATTTCTCCTATTCCTTTCTTGTTTACTGTTTTTCCCCTCAACAAGTGGTATCGGAGCTAATCGAAGCCTGGTGGGGTGAGAGAGGCTGCCTAAGGATTGAGCCCGCTATCCGTTGTTTGAAGCAAGAAGAAAAAAAAAGGGCCATGAGCACAGCCGTGAGAGAGATGCAGTCAAAGAACACAACATTACGCCGAGAGAACTGTTGCCGTGAGAGAGAGCCGTTGTTTCACATCCATCGGAGAAGAGGCCGTTGAGGAGAAAGGCCATATCTACTGCAATCGACGTCAAGGTTGTCTGGGTTTTTTTGAAAGCCGTGAAAACTTGGCCGGAAAAGTCACTGCAGAAGAGAACTGAAGTCATCGCTGAGAGCTGTCTGGGGGTTTTTTTTTTTTAACTGAAACCGTCGAGGGAGAACACCCATGCCTGGAGAACTGTAGCCGTTGAGAAATAAGGGAGGCCGACTGTTAAGAAAGCCGCTAGTTAAAGAAGTAATCCATATGTGTATTTTTTTTCAAGAAGAAACTGTGGATGAAAGTTTTTTTTTATCTATTGATTAAAGAAATTGGTAGGGTTTCTGAGCAGATTTTTTTTTATAAAAGAAACCGTGAATTTTTCCTCTTACTGTGAGAAAAAACTGTGAAGAAGTATGAAAAAAATTGTTTTTCAGAAAATATGTTGATTTAAAAAAATCTGAGTTGGGTTTTATAAGTAGATTAAAGAAATTGGTAGGGTTTTAGAAAAGAAAAAAAGGAGAACAGGGTTTGAAGCTTTTTGTGAGATTTCTCTGAAGTAATAGTTGGGGTTTTTTTTTAAAGGAAAGGTGGAAAAGAAATAGAAATTTTATTCCTTTGAAAAACTAGTAGGAGAAGGAAAAATTGAAACCTTTAGAAACCCTAGAGGAAGAGGGGAAATTATTTTTTTTATTAATTTGTAGAAGGGAAATCTAAAACCCTAGGAAGGAGAAATGGCGAAAATGAAAAACGCAAAATTCAAGGTGGAGAAACTCACCGAGAAAAATTTTTTTGCTCTGTGGAAACTGAAGGTTAGGGATTTGCTGGTGCAACAAGGGTTGCACAAGGCATTAGACGGGGTAAATAAAAAACTAGCAAGCATATCGAGCTCAGACTAGGAGGACTTGGATGCCCGAGCTCTCAGTACTATTTGGTTATGTTTGGCAGATGAAGTACTCTTCAATATTGTTGAAGAGAGTACAACTGCAGGGTTGTGGAAGAAATTGGAAACACTCTATATGAAAAAATATTTGACAAACAAAATCTATTTAAAAAGACAACTGTACAACCTTCAGATGAAGGAGGGTACGAAAATTGCAGATCACTTAAATGTTTTTAATACGTTTATTTGCCAAATGTCTGATATGGAAGTAAAAATGGAGGAAGAAGACAAGGCAATAACCTTGTTGTGTTCCCTGCCTGAGTCATGGGATCACTTCGTAACCTCAGTCAGTTTGAGCACTGCCGATTCATTAAAACTTGAATCTGTCGTGGGTGCTCTCTTATCTGAAGAGGTACGAAGAAAATCTAGCATTGAGACTTCTGCACCTGAAGCCATGGTAGCCAGAGGTCAGTCAAAGGAAAGGGGGGAGAAGACAAGAGGTTCTTCCAGATCGAATTCAAAGGGCAGCAAGAAGAGTAAAGCAAAATGTTGGTACTGCAACAAATCAAGACATCTCAAAAAGGATTGTTGGAAACGGAAGGAGTCGGAAAACAACAACAAGGAAGAAAATCAGGTCGATTCAGGTATGGTTGATGAGGTTTTAATTGCTGAAGCGCTCTCTATCTGTAATATCTCACAAGATGCTGACTATTGGATATTATACTCTAGTGCTTCTCATCATATGAGTCCGTACCGAAATTGGTTTTCATCATATGAAACTGTAAATGGTAATTATGTATTCATGGGAAATAATGCATCTTGTCAGACTGTTGGGATTGGAAATGTAAAAATTAAAATGTATGATGGTACAATTAAAACATTATTTGATGTTAGGCATGTACCTGATCTAAAGAAAAACTTGATTTCCTTGGGAGTTTTTGATTCGAATGGTTATAAGTTTACATGTCAGAATGGAATGCTGAAAGTCTCAAAAGGAGCCTTGTTTGTTATGAAGGTTGAAAAGGTCGGAAACCTGTATAGACTCAAAGGAAGCACTCAAGTTAGTGAAGCAACGATCGTGTCAGATAAAGCAGAAGAAGGTTCTCGTCTATGGCATCCGCGATTGGGTCACATGAGCGAGAAAGGTCTTCAGGTACTGATGAACCGCAAGCTACTTCCTGATTTGAAATGCTCGAAGTTGGATTTTTGTAAATATTTTGTGTTTGGAAAATAATGTAAAAAAAGATTCAAGTCTGGAAATCATAATAGTAAGAAAATTTTGGACTAAATTCATTCTGATCTGTGGGGACCATCTCCTACTGTGTCTTATGGAGGTGCATCATATTTTTTAACGTTTATTGATGATTTATCCTAAAAAGTTTGGGTCTATATGTTGAAAAAGAAAGCTGATGTGTTTAATGTGTTTAAACAATTTAAAACAATGGTGGAAAGGAAAACAGGAAAATCAATTAAATGTTTAAGTACTAGCAATGGTGGTGAATTTACCTCTTTAGAATTTGAAAATTTTTGTAAGGATGAAGGGATAGTTAGACATAAAACTGTTGTTTATACTCCTCAGCAGAATGGTGTTGCTGAACGGATGAATCAGACTCTTATGGAAAGAGCCAGAAGCATGATTAGTAATGCTAATCTGCAAAAGGAGTTGTGGGCAGAAGCAGTATCTACTGCTTGTTATTTAGTTAACAGATCACCTTCAGTTGCAATAAACTGTCAAATTCCTGAAGAAGTTTGGTGGGGTCAGTCTTGTTATTATTCGCATTTGAATATTTTTGGTTGTGATGCCTATGCTCTTATTCCTAGAAATCAACATTCAAAATTAGATCCAAAATCAAAATGTTGTGTCTTTGTTGGATATGATTATGCAGTGAAGGGATATAGGTTGTGGGATCCTTCTTCACGAAAGATAGTCATTATTAGAGATGTAACATTTGATGAATCATCTCTTTTAAAATCAGATGTTGAAAAGGTTGAACAGGAGCAGGTATCGCCAAGTCAGCAAATTCAGTTGGAGACTGTACCTTTTCCAGAAAGTCGAAAGGAAGGAGAGACTTCTAAAAAATGTGGAGAAGCAAAGGAAACTAGAGAAATTCCAGAATCCAGTCAGCAACTAGTCACTCTAAGGTCTACAAGGGAAAGAAAAACACCAAAGGGTATGAAGACTCTGCTTCCTCGTTTGCATTGATTACTGAAGATGGGGAACCATCTTGTTATCAGGAAGTAGTTGATGATGCAGATAGCAAGATATGAAAAAAGGCTATGGAAGAAGAAATGGACTCCTTAGCCAAGAACAATACCCAGGATCTTGTAGAAATTCCTGAAGGGAGAAGCGTTGTTGGGTGAAAATGGGTCTTCAAGTTGAAGAGAAAAGTTGATGGAAGTATTGAAAGGTATAAGGCGAGACTGGTTGCAAAATGGTATTCTTAGGTTGAAGGTATTGACTTTCATGAGATTTTTTCACCAGTAGTTAAAATTGTTTCTATTCGTATTGTTTTAGCACTAACTTCTTTACTTGATCTTGAGTTAGAACAATTAGATGTTAAAATAGCCTTTCTCCGTGGTGATTTGGATGAAGAGATATATATGGATCAACCAGAAAGTTTTGTACAGGGTCACAGCAGAAGATTAGTTTGAAAGCTCAGGAAATCATTGTATGGCCTGAGGTAGTCGCCCAGGCAATGGTACAAGAAGTTTGATTCCTTCATGGTGATCGAGAATTTTATCAGAAGTGAGTATGATCATTGTGTATACTTCAAAATTTTCAATGGCATATTCATTATCTTGGTGTTGTATGTTGATGATATGCTTATTGCAAGAAAAAGCATGGAAGAAATCAGTAGGTTAAAGGCTCATCTCTCTAGGACGTTTGAAATGATGGATCTTGGAGAAGTAAAACATATCTTGGGCATGGAGATACATAGAGACAGGAAGAATGGTAAGCTTTGGTTATCACAACAGAAGTATGTGGTGAAATTACTTGAAAAGTTCTGTATGAACAATGTGAAACCTGTTAATGTTCCATTAGCTTCCCATTTTAAGCTTTCTTTAGATTTAAGTCCTAGAACTAATGAAGAAAAGAAGTATATGTCTCATGTACCATATGTAAATGCAGTAGGAAACTTAATGTATGCGATGGTATCTACAAGACCTGACATTTCACATGTAGTTGGAGTTGTCAGCAGGTTCATGGAAAATCTAGGGGAAGAACATTGGTGAGCAGTGAAATGGGTGCTTTGGTATTTGAGAGGCACAAGTGACCATTGCATCATCTTTGATGGTCGTGAAGGTACAGTCTGCGGATACGTTGATGCTGATTATGTAGGTGATTTGGACAAAAGGAGGTCTACTACAGGTTATGTTTTTACTCTTGTAGGTGGAGTAATCAGTGGATGTCAAAGCTTCAAGAAACAGTTGCTTTGTCCACTACTGAAGTAGATTATATAGCTACTTCAAATGCCTGTAAAGAGGCAATCTGGTTAAAAGGTATGCATGATGAGATTGGAAGGATGCAGGAGAAAGTGAATGTGTTTTGTGACAGTCAGAGCGCTATTCATTTTGCTACAAATCCAGCCTATCATAGGAAGACCAAGCACATCTATGTAAGGTATCACTTTGTGAGACATATAATCGAAGGTGGAAAAGTAGTTCTCAAGAAGGTCCGCACACAGGAAAATCATGCAGATATATTCACGAAGCTAGTTTCAGTAGAGAAGTTGAGATGGTGTCTTGTTTCTCTCGGCTTGCAGAAAAGATGATGAATGGGAATTAGGAAAATTGTTGTCAAGGTGGAGTTTGTTAAAAATGTGACAACAAAAATGTAAATTTACTAATTACCTATGTAGTTGGAATAACGAAATGTAGGTTGAATAACGAGATGTAGTTAGAATAATGAAATATGTCTAGGTTAAATAAGATGACCTGAGAGGCTTGTAAAAGACATGGAGAATCATTTCATCAATAAGAGTTTCAAAGGGTTTTATCCTTCAGATTTCCAATTCTATTTCTCCTATTCCTTTCTCATTTACTGTTTTCCCCTCAACAAACATCAGTGTATTCGGCGTTAGATTTGACCCGAGCTTTGCCTACAAAGGCATTGCAAGCAATCCCCCTTCCTCTGTTGTCAACAATATAGTCACTTATGGCCCTCCTAGCTATTAGAGCACTGGAGAAACCATCTACTCTCAACCAGGCTGTAAGTATAATGTTGAGAAATGCTTCTACGAACCTTGGCACAATTAACGAGAGGGTGTTGTATTCTTCAATGTCATCGCATACCCCACTATGATCCGAATAGTTTTGCAGAGCATCGGAAGCTAGGTTTATGACTCCTCTCGTGTACTTCTCTTTAGTCTTCAGAGCTGCGATCAGCATCTCCATCCACTTATCATCTTCGGCAAGATGGGTTGGAATGCAGGTGCAATTGTTAGGCTGTTCAAGGACTGCACTTTCTTTATCAAGTATTTGACAGACTGCAGGAACAGGCCATACAGGCAATATCTTTGGGGCACCCTTTTTCAATATTAACTTCCTCTTATTCTTCCTCTTATTATGTTCCCTTCTAGCCTCTAAATCCTCTACAATATTTTTGGAGCCCTCTACATCCTCCTCTACGTCCTCCACATGCAACAGTTCCTGGTTGCACCCATGGCAACCATTGTTCAGGCAGGCCTGACATGGAAGCAGGCAATTGGAGTGAAGCAGTTCCTGGACTTTGCACCCATGGCAACCATTCTTCAGGAAATCGGAGTCAGGCAGTTCCTTAAGTGTTCCAGGTAGTTCCTAGCCTTTGCACCCATGGCAGCCATTGTTCAGGAAATCAGAGTCAGGCAGTTCCTTAAGTGTTCCAGGTAGTTCCTGGCCTTTGCACCCATGGCAGCCATTGTTCAGGCAATCAGAGTCAGGCAGTTCCTGGCATTTGCACCCATGGCAGCCATTGTTCAGGCAATCGGAGTCAGGCAGTTCTTGGCCTTTGCACCCATGGCAGCCATTGTTCAGGAAATTGGAGTCAGGAAGTTCCTTAAGTGTTCCAGGCAGTTCTTAGCCTTTGCACCCATGGCAGTCATTGTTCAGGCAATTGGAGTCAGGAAGTTACTTAAGTGTTCCAGGCAGTTCCTGGCCTTTGCACCCATGGCATCCATTGTTCAGGCAGTTCCTTAAGTGTTCTAGGCAGTTCCTAAGTGTTCCAGGCAGTCGTTGGGCAAGCATAATTGTAATGTCTTTGTTTGTCTTGAATACAATACAGTTGCATGCATGGTTTGGCTGACAGAAATTACAGATCACTACATCGACTTATCCAGAACTGATTAAAGGAAGTGATTGCAGTTGGATGGAGTGTACACCATAGACATGGGAGGTATACTTCATAAATTTTCCCATGGAATGACTGGGCTTGTCCTTTGACAACATTACTACTGCAGTAGACCCTAGATTGTGTACAAATTCATCATCATTGTCCGACTTGTAGCGACATGTGGTGAGTCCAAAGTCATCAATTTTGCGCAGTCTGGGAGATGTGATCCAATCCAGAAGATCCCGTGCACCCATATCGACATAAAGTATTCCACTCACCAAGCATGTTAAGAAAATGGCCAGATTTCCAATGGAGGTGAGTTTCGCATTAGGGAAACTCGTGGAACCAGTGACTCCTTCACTAATATCAAATTGTGCTAAAGCAATATTACACAGCAATGACAACCAACAAACCAAATGTATAATGGACAACCTCATTATTAGCAGCAAATCCTGGAATAGACCCATTGCAATGTACAAGATGAAGGGGAAGTATTTGCCAAATCAAATTTCTACTTAATCCATATTCTGCTTAAGCCAAGTTGCAAATATATTTATGGCCGCCCTTCTTCCGTCAATGGTTTACTCGCATATATGGAGTGTGGAGTGTGTTAGGTAAGGTTTTGAAAAAGGTAGGGAATATGAGAATTATGGCAGGACATGTAGAATGAAGTGTGTGAGAGGTAAGGTTTTGGGTGAATTTTTTTCTTTTGAAAGTAGAGAAAAAAATAATAATAGACCGACAGTTCATGTGTGAGTTAAGATAGTTAAAAATTAGTGTACTATATAAATTATTTTAGGCATTTGAACTATTTTATTATTATTAATAATAATTTTAATTTTAAATTTTTTTTTATTAAATTTTAAAGTAGAGAATATGAGAATAAAAGTTAATAGGTATCGATTTAGCGGGGAGATGTAATGTGGCAGGGCATGTAAGGCTCATAAAACAGAATGAAGTGTGTGAGAGGTAACGTTTTGTGTCAATTTTTTTTAAAAGTAGAGAATAAGAGAATAATAGCTCGACATTGGATGGAGGCTGTGGTTGGGACTTAACTTTCCATGTACCCTTTGGATCCCCATAGAGAGAAAAGTATTGTTTATGGTTAACTCCTTTTCAAAAAAATGAAACCAGTTAATTAGGAATAATATACCAGGGATTATATTCTAACATCATTATAAAAGAAAACAAAGTAAACTCTAAGCTTATGAACTACCTTAAATCACCATTTCCCCAACATTTCTTGCGTACTTTTCTCACATCTGCAGAATATGAAAAAGAAATCAATATGTTTGAAATTTCTATTAATTTATTAGGGATGTTTTAATAAGTTGGAATTTTCTTAGGGATGCTTTAATAAGTTGGAATTTTTTTAGTTTGAGGGGATCTAGATATCTATTGTATGGTAGATTCCAGAATATTTCAAAAATATGTTAAATAGGAATAAAATCAAATAACTGATTTTATAATTTTAATATGTAATAAGTAATCATTATGAGGATAGTTTATTTATTGATATATTTGGTTGTATGTTGATTGAAACATTCATGGAACCTGCAATCCCAATAAAAAAATCCTATAATATATGCAATGTGTAGAATTTGTAACGTATAAAGATTTACCTGGAATGTTTAGGGGATGAGGTGATGAAGAAGACACGTAGCATCTATCATTGACAACCTCCTATTGATTAAACCCTATACATGCACATGCCACATTGAATTAGAATTAACCTTCATTGCCATTGTAATCTGGATCCTGCTTCATTATCATTCAAAGAAAACACTCTACCTGTAAACTCCTTCAATGCATTGTCATTCACTTATGAGAGCATATTCTCCCATCTATGGGGTTTGATGGCCCTATTACCAAGGCCTGGAGCTTGATCTTGGGACACATCGTTCCTAGACTCTTTCAAATCCACAACATATGTAGACACCCTCCTCCAAAACATAGCCTTGAATTCACTCCAAGCCTGGAACTTATAGTGATTGATCACTGCCCTCTGGGCCTTCACATACACTATTATGTATCCCTTCTTCAACTGAAAATGGTGTGTTACATTGAGCAACGAAGGAGAGGCAGCTTCCAGAAGAAGTATAGATTTGTAGCACTTCAGTTTCTTTTCCCTGCAAGTGTACCCTTGAGTAACCCCTCTCTGCGGGTGCTCACAGAGGCCTGAGGGTCCAAATTTTCTTCATGTCAAAGAAATTTTCCCCGTCATTGTAACTCCCGGTTTACTAAGATTTATGACTAATTGCCTCAGAGTTGTTTTTGATGCAGTATTCTTTAATGGGTACCCAATATTGGCATTGGCCTTGAGTTGCTTCAGCCACGAAGGATAAAATAAAAACACATCCACGTCAGTGAACATCATCCATTGGCACTTATATTTGGCCATGATAGCACAGTGTGACAATCCAGATTCCTGTGTCTTGGTCCATGGCCATGGATGTCTGCTTACCTTTTAATTTTCTAATAATAATTCTTCAACAGTTTCTTCGAAATTGTGCTCACTGTTGTTATCATGAAGAAAGAAGTGTTCCACACCCAGATGAGAGTGGTAGATAACACATTCTCTTATGTATTTTGCAACGTTGAACACCATGGTGCAGACACAGAGTAGTTTCATTTTATGTACAATATCTTCACTACCACTATTGCTTGAATGATGAAATGGTGGGATTTCATAATAAGTGGCTGATGGAATTGATTTCCCATTTATTCGAAGCATGATTTTGGAGGCAATGAGGTCATAACGAACTGATTCATTGGGATGTTGACATCTAAAGACTTCCTGTGCAGAGATTGTGACAATGTTTGAATGGTATTGTTGAATAGGCAGCATATATATTTGGGTTCAATGTTGAGTCCTTGTCTATTGTTAATCCCTTTGGAAAATACAACAATATCCCTCTCTATGGCCAAGCTCTTGTATACCATACAATCCCATTTGATGGGGTTGGAATGATCAAAGTAACCCAATTTTCCTGTGATGATCTTTGGTAAATCTAAGCTATAATTAGCTGTGCCCACTAGGGAAACTGATGTTGTAGACCAGTGGGTAGCAGGTGCAAGACCCTAGCATCTGACTACAGCTCGTGGTTGGGTAGAATATCCAAATTGTATGTACTGGATTCCATTCACTAGTGTATGGATTTCATGCGAAAATGAACAAATGAGGGATGATTTGTGGGAAATCAGATTAGCTTCGGTACAACCCCAGGGCCTTGCTGACTGCTGCTCAGTATGTACTAGTAGTAGCTAGCACCTAATGCAGCTCCAACAAAAGGACCCACCCAAAAAATCCACTGCACAAACAACAATCATACTCATCAGGGTTGTGTATCAGCTTTATAAAATACTAGTTCTGCTAAGTTATAATCCTAATGTTAGTATTGAATCAGTGTAGCTTGTTTCAATCAAAAGGAGAGCTTTACAATTTAGATTACAGGATTCAATATTATGTTTTGAACTACACCTTTAAAGTACAAATTAATTCATAATTCATAGATATACAGTCTAATCCATTAGATCCAACATATTAATTGTACAAAAAGAATGATAAGTTACAGGGCCATAAAAATTCCTTAAACCCCCATATGGTGTTTTTGGTCATTATATTTTATGCTACACTTTGTAGTGTTAAAGATTTATATAAATCCCCAAGGTACCAAATATTTTGGCAAGAAACGTTAGAACACCCACAACAAGGACAAAAAGTGAAATTACATGGTCATTCAAAGATTGTTTGTGGCCATAAATCACTACTGCTCCAAAAATCATTGTAGGGTTGATGTTGGTCCCAGTGATGGGAATGGTGGTCATGTACACTGTTAGGGTCCTATAATAATAGGGGTCATAAAATTTTGAATTGACTTTGATAGTCTTGTAAATATGTACATACCTTGCTTTCTGCAAGTTGTTTTCCCATATTTTGAAAAAATGAAAAACAAGGTAAAAAGTCCTAAAAGAAAAATCAAAGGACTTAGAAAAATATATACCCCAAAAAGAAAAGAGATAAATAAGACTTGAAAGTGAGCAAGTCAAAATGCCACTACTTTTACTTTTACTGCAAGAATAATGGTTATGTGCAGAGTTTCAATAAATGCCATAATCCATGATCAGCTAAACAGTTTAATCTTAACTTTTGATGTTTTCAATTTCATGTTTTAGATAGAGAATAAAGATTTGTCAAACAGTTTAAAATTGACAAATCAGTAGATATGTAGAGAATAATGAGGAGCTCAACAGTTTAATCTGAGTCCTCAGATGAAAAAAGGTAGAATTAGATAATTTTATGCTTTGAAAGAAAAATGTTTTAAGGTTGCAAGCCTAAATGCACCTACAAAAAATGAAGAAAAAATGTTAGAAATAAAGATGGGTAGGTAGAAAGCAGTTGAGAAATCATGTAATAAAGCACTATCAGGCAAAAAATAACTAATTTCCCCTCCCCTACAAATATTCAATATTCTAAACTATCAGTAAAAAAGGCTCAGAGAATTTCTCTAAATTTTTTTGGGACCAGACCAAAGGCTCAATGACTGATTGGTTAAAAATATTGAATTCCCACACTAGACCCACATTCATCAACATTTATCCTTCATTTCATAAATCATAAACACTTTTCCTAAGTAAAAACTCATTTTTACTTAGTAAAAGCTAAACCCTAGATAGCTAATCTCATTCACTTTCAAAAAATCATTCATAAATCCTCAAAATGCATTTATCCTAAGTATAAGTGAAATAATATTAAAAGTCAACAATGCTTTATTTTGTCTATGATTTACACTTGACTTAGAGATTAACATGTGTTTTGTTTCCATTTCACTTCCTTTTCTCATATTAACACCTAACTTATTGTATTAAACCCCTAATGTACACTCTCCCATATATATTAAACCCTTATATTAAAATAAACCTCTAAACCCTTTATTTTAAAGTTTAGACCTAAGTTTAATATCCCACATGCGCAATATAAAAACCTCGCCCCACAAACCCATTGGTCTAAACATATCTTTATTCAAATATCTCGCCCCTATATTTTTTAAACTATTCAACGTTGAAAAACGATATAATATATAATACCATGCCCAAAGGTATAATTAAAACATTTTCAATAGTTTTAATTAACGCATAAAACATTAACCCCCGCCTATTTTCATAATACCCAAAATTTAAACTTTATTAAAAACACATTGTCATAAATTTTAAAGTCATATCCCACCGCATATGCAAACACCCTGACCCCACTCCCATTCCAATGCAACTCCCAAACTAATTTGGACCATTCGCATTCAAAGCTCAGATCTGATGGCGAGGACACCATATCACATAGAAAAGTAGCGCGATCGCAGCTGTTCCATTTGTGCATGAAATGGGTGGTTTCACAGTTTTATCTCTCCTCCATGTGCCCTTTTTCTGTTGGAACGCATAGGTTCAAGATGAAACCAATTACTGCCAAATGCTGCGTGATAACCACTATGTTTTTCAAATCCTTTGAAGCCCAAAACCACCGCTCCTTCCTGATGTGACAATCATTCAATGCAGAAATAATGTAATCTAAATGCATATTAAACCTTTGAAACATAATTCATTCCTTTCTCTTCTGCATTAATCTTTTTTCTCACGCCTCCCTTACTGTAAAAACATCCTTTTTTCTGCCATTTCTATGCCTAGAAACCTGCAAGATTTACCCTGTGACCTTTGAAGACTATCAAGGAGTTGTACATTGCTCTGGAAAATATACAGAAGTTATCAACTCATTCAAAAACCTTCGAAACTCTTCTGAAGCCAAATAATTTCATACAAAAGGTATTTCTCTGAAATTTAAACCAGAAATCGATTTGAAAGATATTTTAAGAACAAAAACACTCTTAGAGTTTAAGAATCCATTAAAAGAAACTGTCAAAAAGACCCAAAAATAGGCTAGACCCTATCAATTTTTTTCCAGAAACCCTATTTCTCTGATGCGCACAAATTTTGAAGAAATTTGTGAGTTTTTTGCACTTGATGAACTATTTCAAGATTTAAATCAAACCATAAAACCTCTGCAGGTATCCTAAGACTTTGTGACCCTTTTCAAAAAAAATTTTAGCCCAATTTTCCATTAAAATACTCAAGAAACCCTTGTTTCTTGCTTTAAACCAATCAAAAGCCTATAAAACTCTTTCACGGACTTAATTGGGAAAGAAAGCCTAAAGAAAAAGATATACTTTGCAAAATTTATCGAAGGAATCCTCTGTTAAAGTAAATTACTTCTACAAACTGTGTAAACTTGTAGAAGTAGCCCAAAATGCCTAAAAAACATAGCTCTAGCAAGCCTAAAGCTTCCAGAGTACCTAAACCAACCCTGTCCATGACTTCAAATACTGTTATTGTTGTAAATCCTCTTCAACCACCTGTTGTTGATGTTGAACACATCCCACTAGCTGATACTGATTATAGGATAGCATGTCCCATTGTTGAATTTAACCTGCTAGATATCCATAACTGGTGCTATGAAAATTCATTAGATAATGAAGAAGAAGTCCATATTTGGGAATCCCACTTGCCCAAATATGTTGTCCCTTTAACTCACCCATGCCAGGAAGTCATTAGGTGATGTCAACAACATTATGTGCCTGAGCAAAGAGCCATTGTAAATGCCAATAAAGATGTGATTTTTACCATTTCTGCAGAACCAATTAACCAGATGCTACAGCTTCATCCTAATCTCCAAACAGTCCCCTTGTCTATGGAGGCCCTCACCAAGTTATATATTGGCCTAGATTTCCCCAAGAGATTCATGATTTTTCAGGCATTTATGCCTTTGCATGTAGAAATTCCTAAGATAAATCCCCCATATTCTACTGCTAAATTCCCTAAAGGTTCAAGACATGTGATTTCCATGCTATCCTTCATCCTTGGATATTTTACTGATGAACACACAGATGAGTCCATCTTGGGGTTCTTATCCACTTTTTCCCCAGGTCAACCACCATCAATAATCTTTGATTATGTTGGTTTCATTGTTGATAGTATTCATTATCAATTGACCAATTTTCCAATTGAGGGAGTATTCAGATATACTTCCTTCATTTTCCATATGTTTTTATACTTCCAAACAGACAATTTTTCAATTACTCTCCAAAAAATTGACATAGAGGGAAATCCTCTATCAATCATTTTCTGGACATCCTTTCTTAGGAAAGAATGTATAGATTTTAGTTATTCAAAATTTTCAGAGTTATTTTTACATCCAGTAATCACAATGTTGACCAAAACAGAGCAGCCAAGAATAAATGAAGAAATGAAAAAGATCTTGTAGTTGTCATAGCAAAGTAAGGTTGGTGACTGGTATTTGTATGAAAAATATACTGAGATCAGAGTCTTTGGGTCAAACTTGTTACCTTACAAGTTACCCAAACATCCTTCAATAAGGATCTTTGCCTTGGAGTATATCAGGCAGATCCTAAACTCTGATTCCATAAATTTCATGGTAGCTAAGAAGAAAACTCAATTCAAACTAAAAAATCAAATAGGGCCATTCATATGCAATCACAGGGATGCAGAGAAAGAAGTAGCAAATCAGTTATTGGAATATAAATTTGAAGAAATTTTTCATTGTAATTATGATCCACAAGGGATCTTGAGTAAGCTAAGGGTTAAATTCAAGTTAACACCCTTCATCCATGAAGCAAAACCAAAAATCGAAAAGTTTGCAAATCAGATTGAATGGACTGAAAACACTTTAATAGATGTAGTGAACAAAGGTAATAATAGTCATACCATAGAGACTGCAAATCAGCTAGAAAAGTCCACTAAAAGATTAAGGGAAGAAGGAGCCTATGTGGCAGAAACTACAACTGAAACTAAGTTCAAGCTCATATATAACAAAAGGCCCAAGTTAGATTCAACGGGTAAAGGAAAAGTAACAATTGATGTGGAAGAAACAGATCTTTTAAATACCAATACAGATTTGCCAGAGACAAATGTTGCTACTATGATTATCAATGAGCCAAATACTAAAAATCAGAATGAAGAACAAATCAATAATGAAGACACACGGTTGATGGAAAGACAACAAAGCATGGAAGCCTCTTCTTCACAGGTAGTTGAGGAAAAGGATTTGGATATCAAAGAAAAATATAAGTAGATTAAACTGAAGAATGAAGAGATAAAGAATAATATTTATTCTCAATATCTCAAACAGACTCCAAGTGTGAAAAATAGGCTCCTTTTTTCATTTGATTATTCTAATCAAAAGCTAAACATGTCAGTGTTGAGCCCCAAGATTGTGCTTTCTTTCATCTTACTTTACCTCATTTTCCTTTGTCCATTGTTATCCCAGACCCAATTGATCAATGAAATTAGTTAAAATTACTTTTAGAATGATTAACATGGCTAACTTGCTAAGTTTTGTGATTTTTTTCATTGTAATGCATTTTGACCAGAACTAACTGCAGAATGCAGACATTCCATAGCTAACCAGCAATTCTGTAGCTGTCTTCATGTTCAGGCATGTTTCAGGTGTCCTCTCAAGAAAAACCACATATGGGTATATTCCACGTCATGTCCACATCATACGTTGCTCACCATGAAGGAAGAACCGAATTCTGGACGTGGTTTTGGTACGTGGGAACCTATTTAAGGAAGCAGACTTCTAATAGGACTGTCTTATTCCAGATGTCCTTTTTCTCTTTATGTTTCCATCTTCAAAGTCCGAATGTGATTTTTATAAGGAAAGACAAGGATCCCTGTATTGTTGCAAGTTCTGTTATGTAAATTTGTTATAAAAACACTTGGGAAACCGAGAGATAGGCTAGATTTTGCTTAGATTTCATGCTATATTTCTAAAAACGAAGAATACTCTGTTTCAAGTTATTTCTACTTTAATGAAGAAGACAGGATTGCTTTGAACGCATTGAGTTGATTTGGAGTTAGATTCCGTCTGGTGGTAGAGGGCCCCTGCCTCCTGCATGGCTTTACTTTCGTAATTTAGATAAGTATTTTAGTTGTTTTTATGTTTTTGAAGTTTGAGTTCGTAGTTAATTTCATTAGCCACTATAGTTATACTTGTTCTAAGAACTCTTCCAAAAGAAGAAAATCTTCCAAAATATCATGATAATGAATGGGAAATAGCTATAGTGTTGTAGGATTTAATTGTAATTTCTTTTGTTCACTATCACAGTTGAACTTATACTAAGCAAACTCTTCCAAAAAATCCTTATGATGTCTAAGGCATGACTGTGATACTGAACATTTCAGTTGTTTGTTTGCACTAAGTAGCATAGCTGCTCTTATTCTTAAAACGCCCTTCCAAAATATCATAATGATGGGTAGGAGATAGCTGTGATGTCTTAGTTTTTAATTTGCTTTCAGTCTTTATGTTTGCATTTGCACTGAATTGTATAGCCATGATTTTTCTAAGAAGCTCTTCCAAAATATCAATCATGATGGACAAAACAAGCTGTAGAATCCCATAGATTAATGCATGATAACTTAGTTAGGGTACTCCGGAGTCAAATTGCATCAGTTCATGCTTTGTTATTTTGTTTTAAGTTTGATAATGGCTTGTTAGTTCAGCACTGTTTTAGACTAGTGACATCTTAAGTTCGGTTTTAGCTTAACTCATTTCATTTTCACTCCACAATTAGTTGTCATCCACTGCATATTAGATTACATTAGTTGTTAAACTTAACAAAACGGCCTTCATTATTTACAAAACCTCTTCTTGTTCCAAATCTATAATTGATTCATAGCCATATGAACAGAAGACAGTACCATTTCAAGGCCTGAAGTACTTTTGCAACTTCTTTACCACTTCATAAACAAAGCCTTTCCTCAAAAGACTACTTTAAAAAGAAATCTATAATTCTTGAGTAAGGTTTAGTGATGTTTAACTAAGTTGCAGAATAGAGTTAGGAAGTAGTCTTAGAGTAGAGATCTTATGATGGTATCAATTTTTTCCTCCAAATATGCTTCAACAAATCTTCAATCATGGATAAAATGTTGCATCATTATAAGCTAGTTGTTTAATTGTTTAGTTAGGAGAATTTATATACTTAGCTGACCATTTCTCAAGCTCTCCCAAAATACCTTTGATGAAAGAATTGGACAAGTTAAGTTTATGTTTTGATTCATTTCCTTGAAGTCATTATCAAGCTTTGTATTCTGCTTAGTCATAGTTTAGGTTTGATTATGTTTCAGTATTTGCATTTGCATTTGTCATTTTTCATCAACCAATTAGGCTTCACTCTGTTTTTAACCAATAGCTTCTTTCCACTAGCTTTCTAGTCATTTTCCTTGTGAATATAAAAACCATCAAAAGGCCAAAAACATCATAAAACACTAAACACAACGCATTAAGAGACAAACACCTAGGCACATACAGTGCACTTCACTTTAGCAGTTTACCAACCCTGGTTGACAATTAAATGAACTCAATTTAGGAGACTAGGTTGAGCACAAACAGTTAGTGTTACAACCCACAGTCAAATCTCCAAAGATAGTGCCAGATTATAAGAAAGTTGTTTTGGAAGTCTAGACATATAAGATCCATGCTCTTGATCAAATTGAATTCCATAGACAAACCTCTGAAATGTTATATTCTACTGTCACAAATAAATCCATGAGTAGTCAAAAGCTCCAAAACACCATCTCCAACATGCAAGATCAGATGAAGTTGGACAAAGCCTCATTGTATGCCAAGAATATAAGGATAAAAGACTTAGAAGAACTAGTTTTGCAGATGGGATATGACCCTACTAATATCAAAGCAACATAATTATTGGTGAAGAAGAAAAATGAAGATATAGTAGTTTTGAGGAAACAGTTCCAACTTCCTCAAAGTGAACATCCTCCAACAAAAGAAATTATACAGGAACGAAGTGAAAAATATGACATGATGAATATCATCTTTGTTAGGTCCCTATATTACTAGTATAGTCCCTTATTGTTATTAGTGTAACCCCCTTATTGTTATTATTGTACCCTTGTAACCCCCATTTTATTATTATTGTGCCCTTAAATTATTATTGTTAGGTCGGCTAGGATTACATTGTGGCCCACTAGGATTACATTATGGCCACATGGACTCCTATATATAGAAAGGAGGTTTTGTAAATTGTATCATCCAAGAATTGTTCATTCATGTAATGTATTGGAGGTTTCCCCCTTGAAGTGGCTTATTTCTAAGGCGTCGATATCTCTTTTCTTCTACTTTTGGAGCTGGTTACACAACATTTGGTATTAGAGCTTTGGATTCTAGGGTTTCGCTGCTCCAAACAGGGCATCGTGGCATTCTCGCTATAAATTTTTTTTACGAAGTTTCAAAAGCTGAAAGTTTTAGGGTACAAAACCGAAATCCTGAGGAACATCGTCAAAAAATTTCAGAGCTTCGTTCACAATATTTTTGGAGATATTATCTATGGAAGTTAGGTCTTTTTTAAGTCTCCTAAACAGGTCATCGTGGCATTTGCGCTATAATTGCTTTTCTACGAAGTCTCAGAAGATGAAATTTTTAGGGTGCAAATTAGAAATCCTAAAGAAAATTTTCAAAACATTTTAGAGCTTGGTTCATAATATTTTTGGAGATATGATCTGTGGAAGGTAGTGCTTTTTTAGGCTCCTAAATTTCATCTCAAAGAGG
This sequence comes from Pinus albicaulis, assembly GCA_034641835.2. NCBI lineage: Eukaryota > Viridiplantae > Streptophyta > Pinopsida > Pinales > Pinaceae > Pinus > Pinus albicaulis. The sequence goes on along the minus strand of CM076583.1, from coordinate 113,597,228 downwards.
TGATCGTGGGAAAATCTGCCTAACTCTCTCTCTGAGCATCGGATTGGAGTGCCGTAAAAATTGGATGTAGGTAAACAGACTGTAGTTTCTTTGCTATCAATTTCAGAGCCGAAGGATGAAACAATGACACGTGTCAAGTGATACGAGTTCATTATGCGAACTTGATCCATAGTGGAGTCATAATTGGGAGATTGGACACAACTTTGTCTTGGAGAATCAAATCGGGTCAGACCTATGGCATTAAATAGGTTTTTAGAGAGGCTACGTTGGTACCAAAATTCAAATATTGAAGTGTTGCAGTCACAGAGATAATCCAATTTCAATATCGAGCTCCTCAAAAGCAAGAAAAAGGTGTGTATTTTTTTCCGAATTGCATAAGTCTTGTTTGAAGAATCAATTTGAATTGATTCCAAGGGCATATTGTAGAATAGATATCGGTATTGGGTTCTAAAATATGCACCGTAAAAATAATTCAACACCCATTAAGCCTTGAGAAGGCTCTACTATGACTCATGAAGATGAAGAATTGCAACATGATCTATCAAAATTACAAGAGCAAGTGCAACAAATTTCACTCTCACAAAGAGCAACAAAAAATGAAATGGAAGTTTTGAAGAAAGGCATGGAAGTGAAGATGGATGGCGTGGAAGCTAAGATGGATGGCATGGAAGCTAAGATGGATGGCATGGAAGCGGACATGAAAGACAACATGGAAAACATGAAGAATGATCTCAAAACAGACATCGAAGGTTTGACAAAGTTGATATAAGAAATGTTTCCTAATGGTGAAAAGATAGTAGAAGAACCTCATGATGAGAACAAAATAAATGTTAATCGTGATTTCATAAACTCTAATGTTGGCGGGAAGAACCACCATATTCCAAAAATGGATATGAGGAAGTTTGATGGAAAGGATCCTGTAACATGGATACTACAGATGGAGCAATATTTTGATCTCGATAATGTGCAAAACACACAAAAGGTACGCATTGCAACTTTACATTTAGAACAAAATACATTTGTATGGTATCAATGGCTTTGCTCCCGTAAAAAAATTGTCACTTGGTCAATTTTTACGGAGGAAATGATAGCACATTATGAGGATACAAAGAGCAACACCTTCTTTAGCCAATTGATAAATCTCAAACAAAAGGGATTAGTGGGGCAGCACATTGAGGACTTCCAAAAATTGAATATAAGGGTAACTGATATTCCAGAGGAACATAGGATCAATCTCGTCATAGGCACTTTAAAGGATAAAATCCAACATGAAGTTCGCGTTTTGGAACCGGATTCATTGGAGAATGCATTCAGGTTGGCAAGAAAAGTTGAATGTAAAATAATGGCGACAAGGAAGCCTACCACTCAATTCTATAAAGAAGGAAGTGTTGCTACGCCTAGATTTCCACAACCTACAAGGTTGACACCACAAAAATTGGAAGAAAAAAGAGCAAAAGGGATTTGCTACAGTTGTGATAGCAAATACACTAAAGGTCATAAGTGTGCTGAGAAGAAATTATTTTACATAGATTGTGAAGAGAAAGAAGAAAATGAACAAGAAGAGGATATACACCTGGAACCAGCCCTAGAAGAGGAAGAAATGAATCCGAACATATCGTGTAATGCGCTGGCAGGAATTACCACTCCTCAAACTCTCAAGATAGAAGGACATATCAAGAAGAAAAAGGTAATAGTGTTGATTGATTCGGGTAGTGCCCATAATTTTATTCATTGTAAGGTAGCCAAGGAATTGAATTGTTTCCTATACCCAGCACCAGAATGTCAAGTGATGGTTGCAAATGGAGGAACTATAAATTACTATGGAAAATTCCATAATATCAAGCTAGCCATGGGGGAATATGTATTGAATAGTCCAATGCTTTCCATTCCAATGGGAGGTGCTGATGTTGTACTAGGAGTACAATGGTTACAATCTTTGGGGACGGTAGCTTTTAATTTTCAAGGACTTTTCTTGAAATTTTTTTCAGAAGGAAAGGAAGTCGAATTACGGGGTATTGCGGGGAAGCCAGGAAGGATAATAAGCTCTAATGTCATGACAAAGCTTCTAAAGAAAGAACAGCGAGGCGTAATTGCACAATTATGCTCAATAGAAGTTCCAACATCAAAATCATCTATTTCTGCAGATCTCCAACAAGTCTTGGACAATCATTCCAAGGTGTTTGAAACTCCCAAAGGACTCCCACCTATTTGTGATCATGATCATGCTATTCATTTGATTCCAGGAAGTGTTCCTCCAAACATCAGGCCTTATAGATATCCTTACGTCAAAAAGAGCGAAATTGAACGTATGATTGCAAAAATGTTAGAGGCGAGTATAATTAAAGCTAGTCAAAGTTCTTTCTCTGCTCCTGTAGTATTGGTACACAAGAAGTATGGATCATGGCGAATGTGTCCGGATTATAGACAGCTCAATAAGCTCACCATTAAAGATAAATTTCCCATTCCTGTGATTGATGAATTATTGGATGAATTACATGGAGTAATTTATTTTACCGAGTTGGATCTTCGTTCAGGATATCATCAAATTAGAATGAAGACTGAAGATATTCCAAAAACAACATTTCGAACTCATGAGGGTCATTATGAATTTTTGGTCATGCCTTTTGGCCTTACCAATGCACCTTCTACATTTCAAGGGTTGATGAATTCCATTTTCAAACCCTTCCTTAGAAAATTTGTGCTAGTATTTTTGGATGATATACTAATCTATAGCAGGTCTTGGAAGGATCATGTTCAACATGTTGACAGGGTGCTCAAACTATTGCAGGAGAAACAATTATATGCAAAAACATCCAAATGTTTCTTTGGAGTACAAGAGGTGGAAAATCTGGGTCATATTGTATCTCACGAGGGTGTTAAGGTAGACCCTAACAAAATTAAAGCCATTAAGGAATGGAAAGTCCCCACAACCATAAAGCAGTTGTGAGGATTTCTCGAGTTAACAGGTATTATCGCAAGTTTGTTAAGAATTATGGGAGAATAGCAGCACCTCTAACAACATTATTGAAGAAAGATGCATTTTCATGGACTCTTGAAGAAACTAAGGCCTTTGAACGTCTTAAAGAGGCAATGTGCCTAGCACCGGTCTTAGCTACACCAGACTTCACAAAAACCTTTATTGTGGAATGTGATGCCTCAGGAAATGGAATTGGTGCAGTTTTAATGCAGGAAGGAAGACCCATTGCTTTTGAAAGTCGTCCAATCAAAGGAAAGTATTTGCAGAAACCTATTTATGAGAAGGAAATGTTAGCAATACTGCATGCACTAAAGAAATGGAGAACTTACCTAATGGGAAGACACTTCAAGGTAAAAACTGATCATGATAGTCTTAAACACTTTTTGGAACAAAGACTATCTTCAGAAGAGCAACAAAAATGGGTCACAAAGATGTTGGGTTATGACTTTGAAATAACCTACAAAAAAGGAAAGCTTAATTTTGTTGCAGATGCACTCTCAAGAAAGAATGAAGAGGTAGAAGCATTTCTTTGTGCCATTTCTATTATCCAACTAGATTGGATAACCAAAGCAAGAGATGAATGGAAGAAGGATAAAGATGTATGGACATTCATTCAAAAGTTACATCAAGATCCTAGTACATCTGATACATTTAGTTGGAAAAATGATTCCTTATGGTACAAAGATCGCTTATATCTTTTTAAGAATTCCCAACTAAAACAAAATATTCTTATGGAATTACACACTTCTCCTTTAGGAGGACACTCAGGATTTTTAAAAACTTACCACAGGGTGAAGAAAGAATTTTTTTGGGATGGCCTTAAATCTGATATTCAAAAGTTTGTGGCGGAATGTTTGGTTTTCCAGCAGAATAAATTTGAGACAATTAAGACCCCGCGACTTCTACAACCTTTATCTATTCCAAGTCAACGTTGGGAGGAGATTTCAATGGATTTTATCACAGGTTTACCTAAGTCCGAAGGAAAGAGTGTCATCATGGTGGTAGTTGATAGACTTACCAAGTATGCACACTTTTGTGCATTATCTCATCCATTTAAAGCAAGTACAGTTGCTACTACATTTATGGAAAGAATTCAAAAGCTTCATGGAAGCCCAAGGGTTATTGTGAGCGACAGAGATCCCATTTTTACTGGAAATTTTTGGACGGAGTTATTTTCTTGTTTGGGTAATCAATTAGCTCATAGCTCATCTTATCATCCTCAATCTGATGGTCAAACTGAGATAGTAAATAAATGTTTGGAAGGATATCTTCGTTGTTTTGTATCCGATAAACAAACACAATGGGTCAAGTGGTTACCTCTTGCTGAATGGTGGTATAACACTTCCTTCCATACTGCAGCAAAAATGACCCCATTTATGGCACTTTTTGGATATCATCCACCATCCATCACATCATCTTTAAGAGAAAATTCGAAGGTTCAAGCAGTGGAAGATCACATCGAGCATCAACAAGAAGTTCTCCAACTCTTAAAGGATAACCCGAATTTGGCACAAAATCGAATGAAACAACAGGCAGATCAACATCGCAGCGAGAGAAGTTTTGATGTAGGAGATTGGGTATTTTTACGGCTACAACCATACAAACAAATGTCCCTCAAGCAAGCTAAGAAGGATAATAAATTATCAACAAAGTACTATGGTCCTTACAAGGTGTTGCAAAAGATTGGTACTATGGCATACAAATTGGAGCTTCCTGCTTCTTCGCGAGTACATCCAGTTTTCCATGTTTCATGCTTAAAGAAGGTTATAGGTGAAAATATTCCAGCTCAAACAATATTGCCAGAACTTGATGAGGAAGGAAAAATCATATTGGAACCTGAAGCGGTCACGGAAACAAGAACTCGACAGCTACGGAATCGATCAATTTCAGAGTATCTCATCAAGTGGAAGAACTTACCCACTGAAGATTCTACATGGGAGGATGAGAAGTTTATATAGAAGCACCCAGAGCTACTCAGGTGTTGAGAACAACACTTTTTTGAAGGAGAGGGGCATGTTAGGTCCCTATATTACTAGTATAGTCCCTTATTGTTATTAGTGTAACCCCCTTATTGTTATTATTGTACCCTTGTAACCCCCATTTTGTTATTATTGTGCCCTTAAATTATTATTGTTAGGTTGGATAGGATAACATTGTGGCCCGATAGGATTACATTATGGCCACATGGACTCCTATATATAGAAAGGAGCTTTTGTAAATTGTATCATCCAAGAATTGTTCATTCATGTAATGTATTGGAGGTTGCCCCCTCGAAGTGGCTTATTTCTAAGGCGTTGATATCTCTTTTCTTCTATTTTTGGAGCTGGTTACACAACAATATTATAGCTAACATCCCAGGTTAAGGAGATGCAAATACAGATGGAAAAACTTTTCCAAGAAAAGGAAACAATGAAAGAACTAGAAATTCCTACAGTTATCCTAGTTATCATTGCAACAGTGCCTTCAACTTTAGCTGAAAATTTGGCACCCAAAGAATCACTGGCTACTGCAGTGCCAGTAACTTCTTCCACAACCTCAACTACTGAATCATCTACAACAGCAGTACAACATACATATGAAGCCATCAAATTAGTGAAAGAAATGGAAGAAATGTCTTTAAAGAAAAATGAGATTAATAGGTTGACAAAGATGGTAGAAAATCTTGAGAAGTCAAATAAATTAGCTCAGATAAATGCAAATACACATGAAAAAAATTTCATCAGACTGAATGAAGAGTTGAAGAAATTGCAGAAGGAATTGACATTAAAGGAGCAAATATCATACATCAAAAATCACCTTTGGAAAAATGTCATTGAAGCCATCCATGATGTGTGGCCTTCAATTCAGGTAATTTTTTAGCAAATAGAGTTATTAATAAAAGCACAAGCAGAAATTTAAAAGACTCAAACTAAACTGGCTGACAAACCAGAGCAAGCTCTAAGGCTAATCACCTTCCTTAACAAAAAAAACAGACAGGAGTTAGAAGAACTCAAGATTACAGACAGAACTGAAACTATCCTAGAAATTAGGAAAGTTACTACAAACAAAAATTTGATGAGGAAACTTGAAGAGAAGTGTGAAAGTATGAATACTACCATAACCAGATTTATGGTTAAGTTTACAAATTTGAGACAAAAAGGACTGCCTGACATAATGGTCATTAATGATAAATTGATGCCTCAGAATGACTATGATAAGAATATTGGAGATTTTGCAAGAGAACAAGTAAATAAACCATCAGGTCAAGGCATTCCAACTAGAAGAGTGTTACTCAAGAGTTTTGAAGACTTATTCTACTTGAAACATGAGATAAAACATTTGTTTGTCATCAAGCCAACTTCTGCTAGATATACTGAAGTTGATGAAAACTTCAGGAAATTAAAAAAGATACAAATTCCAAAATATGAGGATTGGCAAGCACTCACAAATTTATTATGAAGGATAAAAGAAAAACAGATGAAATTAGAAGAAAACTGTTTTCTGATTTGCAGTCAAAATAGAATTTTACAACAATAATTGATTATGGTTAAAGAATATCAGTGAATAAAGAGTATCAGTGAATAAAGAGAATCAGAGAAAGAGTATCGGACAAGGCATATCAGATTCCAAAAAATATCTAAGAGCCATCAAGGAGGACACCAAGGCAGCCAGTTGCATCTTATCCTCTAAACAGTTTCTATTTCTTTTGGATAAATAGGACAACTTGTTGATTTGTTAAGCAACTGTCTCTATTATTGTTGTAAAGATATTTTATTTTCCTAAGATAATTCCTAGAATTTTTCTAGGATATTTTGTAAATAAATATGTATAAATAATTCATCTTTAGAAGTATTTTGTGTGGAATAAAATTGTTGGAGATTGTTATAGTCATTTCTTGTTGGACTTGAAAGTTTTTTTTGTGTCAAAATTCGAGTAGCAGGCTGCATTAAACCAATTGGCATCATACTTCAGGATTCCTATGATAAGCTATTTGGAGTGAAGTATTTCCTTACTTGTCACTGTTATCTGTCTTTGTTACATGCATCCATATATGTTTTTTCTAAATCTAAATGAATAACTAGGAGCATTACTACAAGATTTGCTAAAAGCGCCATGTTTTTAACTAGTTATCATTTATATGTTTTCCTCTGATTTCTAGTGTAGAGAACCCTTAATTTCTCCCTCTCTCATTTTACCTCTTCCTACTACTTCCTTTTCTGGATCAAAGGATTATGAAGTGCCCTTTATCTCGATCATACCACCTCATAAAAACAACTTTCCAATATCTTCAAGAGTCATCTATCTTGCCCGGAAAACATTTGACCTTTTGGCCTTGATCCTAGTCCTGTTTGCTTGATTTTGACTCCTTAGCCCAATGGAAAAATATATTTCCCACTATCTATCCTTTTAAAGTGATTTTTCCCACCAAATCTACCAAAACAAAACTGCACATTCATAACTATCCTAATATTTACAAATTGAAACAAAGTTAAATTTTAAAGACAGAACCCTCTCTAAACCCTAGGAAGGCTAGATCCTAGATTTTGAAGTTGGTTTGTGGTTACCTCTAGTATTCTTTGACTAAAAACCAAAATCTCACAACTTTAGAATTACTAGAGTGTTAACATGCACCATGAAAACAACAAACCCAATAGGAAATAGAGCCAAGACTTACACAACCAAAGCGGGTCTAGTAAAATCCTCATCCTTATACATATAAAAAACAAAACAAACATGTATATGTATGTATAAAAATACAGGAACATGGTAGTTCCTCTAGTAAAATTCCTGCCCCTATGAAAACACAAAACAAAACAAACATGTTCATAGATATATAAACATACAGGAACATGGGAGTCTCTAGCACTGCGTTTGGGGTCAGTTGCAGAGAAAACAATGTAAATCAACACAAAAGTGCCAATGATTTTAGCAGCCAAACCCAGACCCTTGGTGTATCCAGGGTGCACAAATTTAGTACCGCCTCCATATGTATCATAGAAACTCTTTTGAAAATATTTCACCAATCCAGCCCCACAAATGCCTCCTAAACATTGGGCTATCATATACAGAATAACCCTTGGCAAGGAAACCTTCCTAGCTAAAAACATACCAAAAGTGACACCACGATTGATATCCCACCTACAACACCAAACACAAGGAATAAAAAAAAGAAGAAATTCACAAGTCTCAAACACAACAGTGCCAGAGTGTTGGTCCAATCCATGTCTCTCAGTAATAACATTATATATATGATGATTCACTGACTTGAAATACCAGCAGTATAGTAAACCAAAATGAAAATCATGTCCCCAAAGGACCAGGCAATACCCAACACTCCCACAGTCCATTGAGGTCCTAGAGTGCCTAATCACATTAGCAATGGTGATATAGAGAAACAACAATGTGGATATGAATTTTGCTATCAAATCCATGTAGAATGACCAGAGAGTGAACTCATTAATATCAAATAGAGCTACAGGAGGTGGGTTTGTTTAGTCCTTAAGGGAAAAGCCCTACTGCTCTCCTTCTTCCGTTATCATGACTACAGGTACTAAGCTCCTGCTACTACTGATGAACTTTAAACTTCTTCTGGGCTTGTAGAAGAGATGGCCAGAACTGTAGGGGAGGGGAGAAACATAGAACTCAGTTGTTGTAGAGGCAGTGAATGAATGGATGACCTTGATGATATTTAAGTTTGATGGTCCCCTCATTTATATTTATGGGGTGGAGTAGAGCGTAATTTAGTGGATAACAAGACCGTAGTGCTAGTGCTCTAAACCGCCTCTTTCAGATTGGGCAACCCAAAAGCCCTGTTTCTTTCAAATAGGGTGAATCCAAACTATCATGAACAAACAACCACACATATGCAGAGTATTCTCGACATCCGTTGAAAAGTGAAAACCTTATCATCAGGTACGGTGTGTTTTTTTAGGTTGGTACAACACCCACCAAGATGTGATGCTCACAGGTGTTCTAGTTCTTCCAAATGGATTCCTCTGACTATAAAATATTGATGAAACACTCTCTAAACTATGAGAGTAATGGAATGTGAGTCGGCGCGATCCACGATTGCACATAACATATTAACTCATTACACCTACACTTAATCACATCATTAGGCATAATGCAACATGTAGAGCATGGGAGCACAACGCTGGCAGCGTTAAGTAGAAGGTTAGAGTGTAGGGAGAAGCCTAGAGTGTAGAGATAGATCATTGAGAGAAATTTTGTAAAGTTTTAGCTTTTGACAACTACAAGTGCTCGCATTAAGCAGGTACCTCTAAGTGAAAGCAGGAAAATAGGTCATGGTCATGGTAAGTAGGTAAGTAGGTGCTCGAATGTAATCGCAGGTCTACTTGTAGATCTACTCGCAGGGAGTAAAGCAAGACTTGTATCTAAGGTCTCATATGAGCTGAGGTCTTGGTCACGGTAACCAGGTGCTCGCAGGTAAGCTCGTGCTCACATGTGCAGGTGTTCGTGCTCAACGAATGTAATCTTAGGTGCTCATGCTTGGCCTGACAAGGGATATTGTGCATAATCACAGGTGCAGGTGCATAACAGCAGACCAACAAAGCAAGGGATTTTTTCAGAACAACTAACCAGCAGATCAACGAAGCAGATTTGAAGTATGGGATTTTATCATCTTAAAATGGAAAGAAATTCAACAACCACGGTTGAAAATGGCAAGGAAATATCAGGTGATGTGGAAACCAATCACCTGAAAAAATAGGGAAGTGGATTTGGGTAAACGAAAATCAATATCGTGGCATTTTAAGGCACAGGCTTGCTCACCTCAAATGGGAACAAGGACAAAAACAAAGAAAAAGAGAACAATGCCAGAGAAAGAAAATAAATAAGAGCAGTAAAAATAAAAATGATTCAACCATTTACAGTCCCACATCCACACCTCTCACTTGGTCATCAGATCTCTATGTCGAAGAACTGATGAGGGCCAGGACAAGACTGGATATTTTGGAAACCAAAGAACAAGAAAGGGACCGCAAAATTTCAGAGATAACATTTGCAAACCAGTGTTTAATGGAAGGTAATATAATTTTAAAATAACAGGTAACAATGTTACAAGAGGCTTTAGAGATAGGAAAACAAGAATGTAAAAGCATGAAGACAGCGTGGCAAACCATGACAAAATCAAGGGCAAAAAACAAGGATGTGATAATTTCTAAAGCAACTCAGGTAGATACACAAGTATCTCAACAAACAGAGCTTTCAAAATAGAAGACAAAAAAGAACAATATGGATGGCGGTCCAAAAGAAATCAAATATAGAGTTGAAGACACTAATGGTTACATAAGGACAGGGGAAGAAGAAGATGAAAGTGCTCGTAGAGCACAAGAAAGAGAATACAAAGAAATAAAAGATAGGGAAACAAACTTTATTATTAGGGGAATAAAAGATTATGGGAGGAATGAAAGTATTCTCAATTTGACATGGGACTTTATGAAAGAGAAACTATATTGGAAAGGTCAAATTTTCCAAGCAAGGAGGGTGGGGAAAATATGTGAAGAGAGGCCTCATCCCATAAAATTCACCATGGCAACCGTGCAAGACAAACACCATCTCTTGAGAAAAAATAAATTCTTGAAATGCTCACACTTCTTCCTAGATGAAGATTTAACTAGAAAACAACAAGAGGAGAGAAGGGAAGAAGTGAAGAAAATTAGCGCAGCAAGAAATGAAGGGAAAAGGGCATGGTTACACAATGGTAAAGTAGTTATTGCAGTGTTTGGGACTCAGGAAAAAACAAGGCAGCAAACTAAAAGTAAAGAAAAAATAGAGAATTCAGTAATAGGGAGGAAAACAACAAGAGCAACATGGATGGAAAGGGGCAAAGACTCAAAGTTGAGTCTTATGTGTCAAATTATGTAGCATTCAAACCCTACCCAACTCTAATTAAACTTAGTTTGTTGGAATTGTAGAGGCTACCCTTGGAGGAGGGGACTTGGGTTATGGCATATTACGGAAGGTAGAGACATAATTTGACTCACGGAAACTCATGAACATGATGGTTGCAAAACTCATGTGTTTGATGGTTATCTAAAGTTAGCAGTTTGGAACAAGGTAGCAAAAAATGGCAAAGGGTATGGGGGAATACTAGTTTTAGTGAAAGAAAAGGAACGTTTTCACATTCAGTTGATGAAAGAAGATGAAAATAAACAATATTTATGGTTCAAAATATTAGAGAATGAGAATAACATAAGAATTGCAACATGCTATTTTTCCCCTCAAGTCTCAAAAACTTACAAAAATAAGGGGTTAGATAGCAAGGATCTGTATGCAGCTTTAAAGCAAGATATTTTTGCATACTATCAGTAGGGAGAAGTGCTTTTAGTGGATGTTTTTAATGATAGAACAACAAATCAGCAAGCTAGTATTCTCTATTGCAAAGAGGATCAAAATCCTATTTGGCTCACTGAAGAGGAGAATCTGTTAAACTCTTAGTTAAACTGAGAGGGGGGGCGGGGTGAATCAGTTTAACACATTCATGGACTTTTAAAACTTTTCATTAAACTTTATTAACACCTTCATTTCATGATCAACATAATATGTGAGCAATCTTTATTTGTGAGCAGCAATTAACAAGCAGATTAGATAATGTACCAATAGGCTTAATATTTGAGCAGCAAGTATTAAGCAGAATAGATATACCATATCAACACATAGACATCATGCACACATACACCAAATATAAGTGGAAACCCATAAAGGGAGAAAAACACATCTTATTATTGTTGTGATGCAAAGGCAAGCTCCAACTCCCTCTCACCACTGATTTTCTATAGGCACCAACCTACAGGAGGCTCCTACCTCAATTCTGCAAGATACAACTTGCAAGGAAGCTCCAACTCCCATTAATTTTCTGTAGGCACCAACCTACAGGAGGCTCCAACCTCAGTCAGCTACAACTGACATTTTATCAAGCTACAACTTGATGTGGAAGCACCAACTCCCATCTATTTTCTGCAGGCACCAACCTATAAGAGGCTCCAACCTCAGTCAGCTACAACTGACATTTTATCAAGCTACAACTTGATGTGGAAGCACCAAATCCCATCTATTTTCTACAGGCACCAACCTACAGGAGGCTCCTACCTCAGTCAGCTACAACTGACATCTATCAAGCTACAACTTCATAGGGAAGCTTCAACTTCCTTACTCTTTCAAAAGAAAAACACTTGCTGATTTACCTTGGATATCAGCTCTGTTTTGTACCTTCTTCTCTGCTGTTCATCAACTCTTATATCAGACCTGCATCATCTCTGCTCAGCCCCTTCTTCTTCTTTGCTCAACTCGTCCTTATTCACATTCTTCTTGCAGCTTGCTTATTTTCTTCAACTCTCTTTAATTCTGCTGCATACTCTCTTCTTCTCTCACTCCTTTTTCATCAACATTCTCCCCTTGGATATTACCCTGTTTTATACAAAAATAGTTTCATGACTGTTTGTATTCCACTGGGAATTCGAAATGGACAGCCATGTCTCTTTGCCTTCTGCCTTCTCATCTCTTTTCAGCTCACTCAGAAAAATGTAACTGTAGGTGCTTATTTTAATATTACAGTGGGATATTTGCTCTCTTCCGGAGACTTGCCAATGCATCACAAAAATATAAATTAGAATCATTTACATTCAATTACAATGAGAACTCTAGCTCACTCATTCATCCTCTTGGCTAGCTGTGCATTTGTCTTTTCTTTGACTGTGTCTTTATCCCTTTTAGCTCTATTTGTTTCCTTATTCACTATCGCAGGGTAACGGCCATATGCCATACATTTGTAACTGTGCTCTTTATATCGAACTTTATATATATATATATATATGTAACTGCGACTTTAAATGCGGGAAAATTCAACGCTTTACCACCTGACCAAGTGTCTTGTTGATGTGGTGATTTCATAAGCGGAACATACATACACCACGACCTTTTTTATGACTCGATGCGTTACACATCACAATCGTTTTATATTAACTGTCGCCCTCCACCTTAAGCGAGGCAGTAGGTCCATAGACCACGTGGCACATTTTAACTAGAATCGCAACAACACAATCGTTTTATATAACATATGTATCTTCCGACGATGTACTACTGAGAGATCATTTTAATACATAAAATGCCCTTACGGGCCCACTCGCCGATCTTTCCGATGCGATGTATCACTCCTCGACTTCTTCCGATTGCGATTAATCGCAATCGCAATTTCCATTTGAATGTACCGATATCTCAATGCTTCGATGCTCTGATTCCGATGATTCACTGTTATGATGAAACTCAAACATATATTAGCCATGGTTTATAAACCCATCGGGTTCAGTCTTTCATCGCAATCGCAATTATTTGTTAACATGTTCTGCTTGCGAACTTTCTCCGATGCGATTGGGTGAGGGTCCCACCATATCAAATCTTTGTTTGTTTTAAAACCAAGCATTAAAACCTTTGGTTCTTTTGATCTTGCAGCAGAAGATATAATACATATGCTTTGTATCATACCTTTGGTCCCTTACGGTCCCACTTGTTGAACTTGTTTTACCATTCAATGCAATGGCCTATTTTAATGCCAGAATTTAAACATATTTGAATCATAGTTCATATACCCATCGGGTTCGGAGCTCAATCGCAATCGCAATCCTTTAATATCGTGCTCCGATGGTCTACTTCTTTCCGATGCGATTGACCACTATTCTGCTATAACTCAAACATATATTAAACATGATTTATGGACCCATCGAGTCCGAACTTCCAATCACAATTGCAACTCTTTGTTTATATGTTCCGCTGCACAGTTTTTCTCCCATGCGATTAATGTGCGAAACTGACCATGTTTTATATGGCAGAGTTTATATGACTATCGCGTCCAGCTTTTCCAATCGTAATCGCAACTCTTTGTTTGTATGTTCCACTGCAAATTTTTTCTCCGATGTGATTGGGAAAGGGTCCCACCTTATGGTACTTTGGTTCTTTCGATCATAAAGCGCTCCACTTATATATATATATATATATATATATATATATATATATATATATATCTGTGTGTGTGTATATGTATATGTATATGTATATGTATATGTATATGTATATGTATATGTATATATGTATATATGTATATATGTATATATATATATATATATATATATATATATATATATATATATGCTTTGAACCTTTTTTTATATGATTCGAGCTTCATCGCAATCGCAACCTATTGTTAACCTGTTCCGCTGCCCTTATAATCTCCGATGCGATTGGGAAGGGTCCCACCTTATGGTACTTTGGTTCTGATAATAAAGCGCTCGATATAGATTAATATATATGCTTTGGACCTTTGTGCATAAGGCGCAATATATGTAAATACACTGCATATATACTCCAGCTTGGGTAATGATTCTCGGAATGAGATTTATATATATAATTTGCTGCTTGGGTTATACGATTCCTGGAATTGTGTTTATGTATCGTCCAGCTGGGGTAGCGATTCTAGGAATTAAAAATGGCTCTGCCTCTGCCTCTGCTATGATAATGGCTCTACCTCTATATTCACTACCTCTGCCTCTGCCTCTACTGTGGTAGTGGCTCTGCCTCTATATTCGTTGCCTCCACCTCTGCCTGTCTCCTTTGCTTCTTTTTTTCGCTTCTTTGCTTCCTCCTTTGGCATTTTCTGTCTTTGTTGCCTCCTTTGCCATCAATGACAACATTTACAACAATCTCCCCCTTTGGCATTGATGGAAATACACTTCCTCTGTTTGCCTGTTAGGATCCTTTCTCCTGTTGCTTGCTCTTCCTCCCCCTTTGACATCAATGGAAAAGGGTTGCACATTGCTTAGTGTAGATTCTGTATTTGCATTTCCTCTCTCTGATTTGTCTTTAGACCACCTTCTTCTGACTTTGTACCCTGCTTCTTTAGACTGGTGTACAAGACTTGTTGAGAGAACACTTTGAGGATTATTGATCTTGAATGTACACTGCAAGTTGATACAATCCCAAAGCACTGACTCCTTTCACTTGTATAAAGCAGAAAGTGAGGATAATCAAATTTCATAGAACACATTGTACCAAATTTATCTAATCAGGGATGCATCATTGGATTAAACCTAAAATACCGAGAATGCTTCAAATATACTTCAGTCTCTATCTGATGTAGTGTGCCAATACATTTCTATTGAGGAATATTGTGGATGGAATATGTCTTCTTCTGCAATACTCATCTGTAGTACAAAATTTGTTCAATTGTGATGAAGCCAATATGTCTTTTATAGCTATGGTTCACTTTTCTTGCCTGTTGGTGATGATTTGAGCTAGGATGCTGATAATAATATTACACTTAATAGCTGCAGGTCCTTGTTATTGATATGATCAATGAATCAACCAGAATTTTATCTAAGAGATCAAATGCTTTTACTGCTTGCATAATGTACTTTCAAAAGCAAGCCCTTGAGACTAGATACATTCAGTGTATTAGTCATTCTCACTTATCAATCATGCACTTTCCTTTATGACATAAGGAGTTTATGTATGTCAATGATCAATCTCTCTTTAATGATCAAATTTTTTTCAATGGTTAAACATCACCAATTCCTTTCTGCTGAAGTATGCTTGTGATGAATCAATAACATACTTTTGGACTTCAACTGTTAGGTTAACACAACTATTATGTCATGATGATCTTCAGCATAAACATCTTCAAGTTGTCTGATTGATAGCTCAGCAAATAGACCTCTTTAGCACTACTACTGACCTTTTCATGCTTAATGCAGATAACCCCAGGAATTTTACTTTGATGCATTCTTTCTGTAGTCCTTTGATCCTGTGGACCTCTATCATACTGCTACTTCCCTGATAATGCTTGGTAATATGTTGATAAGCATGCTTCTTGTACCTAAACACCAATTGATATTACTTTGATAAATCATGCAGAGATTTCACTTCAGCTTGGACATTAACCCATAATTGATACATCCTTCATAAATTCTATTATTGAGCTTTCCACTGTTCACACCAACAATCATCAATATATTGAATCCGATCTTGGCATTATTTACCATTCTTTTTTTTCTGTCATTCTTTTCCAAGGAAAGCCATTGCATGTTCCTTTCTAGGACTGCTCTAGAATCATTGCTGCTTTTTATTCAATTCAATTGTTCTAACATAAAGATTTTCAGGAAGACATCTTCAACTAGTTTATTAGAAATCTTCATGGGTATATTACTCAGAGATTTATCACTTACTTAGCTGTTCTTTTCCAAGGGACATTTTCATAGATGGAAGAAGAAATGATACAATGATGAGAGGGTATTTTCTTACTCATCCCTTTTTAAGGTGAATCATTGTTCATACTAGCAGAATGTTGCACACTGTGATCATCACTTAATGTGTCGATGCCTTCTTAACTGAAATGATCATGACTAATGTTTCCTCTCTACCACCATGGTTGCTTTCTACCTTCTCTTCTTTCATCAATCTGTCAGCTAAATAATCGTCTTCCTCTATAGTTCTTTGTTAGAGGAAATTTCTTTTCCCTTCATGATCTTATGGCCGATCTCATTCTAAGGTGCTCCTCTTAGACTACTTTCATGTGGTCTATTTATGAACTTCTCTCCCCCTGGGATGTTGCTTCATATTTATCACTGGTTGGATATTAGATTTTTTTCCTAGAGCGGCTCCCCCTGAGACTATGAAGTTTTCATTACATTATTGAGATAATGGGCTCCCCCTTTCTCTTTTCTTTCCATACTTTATTGGGGTTCTTCATAATGTCTGCACTTCTTTTAGATTCATATTTTTGTTTGATTTGATTTGTTTCCATCATCTGTCTAGAGTTCTTTAATATATAATGCAGTTTACAATCCTTTGATTTGTGGCCAAGCTTGAGGCATATATAACATTTTATTTTATCAAAGTACATTTGAGCTGATGTACAATACTTTGTTCCCCTTTTTGAACACAATTTACATTCAACAGATTTATGTCCAAAATTATTGCATGCATAACCGTAGCCATGGAAATAGTTTGTGTACCTAGTGGAAGATTGTCTTTTCCATTTTCTTGCTTGAGGGGTTCTTCTCTTTTGCTGCATCCTTTGCTGGTTGGACTGGGTTTGCTTTGTCTTACAATATGTTCCAGTATGTCTTGGTTTGTTGCAGGAAAAATAGGTGATACTTCCCATAGGAGGAAAGAACCTTCTTTGACATCTTCCAAATTTGTTCAATTCATCCTTAGGAGCATATGAGCCTTTAGTAGCTGATTGTTTAATCCTCTCATTCTCTGTTCTTTCATGTTGCTGCTTGTTTTTTTCTGTTTCTTTGCACATATTATTCTTGCTGGCTTCTTCTTCTGTGGGAATATTCTGAGCTGCTTCATCTTCCTTTACAACTTTTACAAAAATGATCTTCTTGTTATCTTCTGCCTTGGACTTACTAGTTTCTCCTTCATATCCTATCCCAGTCTTTATGAGAGGTGACCTTTGTGTATTTAGAATCTGGTCCAACTGTCTAGAGCCTTTCATTAGAGTTGTATTCATTAATAGTTCTCCTTGGGCTTTTTCTAAGTTCTTTCTTAGGCTCACTACTTCTTCTTCCAATCTTTCACATTCCTGACTTTTCTCTCTCATTTGTTGCAGTAGAGTGTCTTCTACTTTCTTTGCTTCTTCAAGCTATGTCTTTAGGCCAATAATTTATTTCCTATCTTCATATTCTTTCTCATCACATATTTTTACCAATATCTTAAGGTCTTTGTTTTCATTCTTCAATTTTTCTATTTCAGTCAGAGCTATGTCAAGTTTGGCTTTTTCTTCAGCTGCAATTTCTTCATGGTTCTTACTACCATTCACACTAGAAGGTACCTCATTTGATTGAGCATCTTCCTTTTGACATGAATTTCTCTTTTTCTTAATTCTCTTCTCCTTCTTGACAATGCAATCCTCAGTGTCTACTCCATGCATGAAATGCAGACTGTCCTAGATTTATTTTGTTGAAGTTAAATCCATTATCAACTCAAGGTCCTTGTTATGAAGACTATTATATATCACACATTTTGCCTTGGCATTCCTCTATTATTCTTTTACCGTGGGGGAGTCTGTGCAGTAACCATCACATACAAGTTTCCATACCTCAGGTTCATCAGCCATTAAACCTATTTTAACCTTATCTCTCCATTGAGGAAAGTTTGATGTATTTAGCACAGGTACATTTTGATAGTCCATGACTCAACCAGATCTCCTTCAAGCTATTAAGCTTACACCAACGGAACTGGCTCCAATACCAATTGTTAAACTCTTAGTTAAACTGAGAGGGGGGGGGGTGAGTCAATTTAACACATTCATGGACTTTTAAAACTTTTCATTAAACTTTATTAACACCTTCATTTCATGATCAACATAATATGTGAGCAATATTTATTTTTAAGCAGCAATTAATAAGCAGATTAGATAATGTACCAACAGGCTTAATATATGAGCAGCAAGTATTAAGCAGAATAGAGATACCATATCAACACATAGACATCATGCACATAGACACCAGATATAAGTGGAAACCCATAAAGGGAGAAAACCAAATCTTATTATTGTTGTGATGCAAAGGCAAGCTCCAACTCCCTCTCACCACTAATTTTCTGTAGGCACCAACCTACAGGAGGCTCCAACCTCAGTCAGCTACAACTGACATTTTATCAAGCTACAACTTGATGTGGAAGCACCAACTCCCATATATTTTCTGCAGGCACCAACCTACAGGAGGCTCCTATCTCATTCATCTACAACTGACAGCTATCAAGCTTCAACTTGATAGGGAAGCTCCAAATTCCTCAATTTATCAACCAGAATGTTTGTTGATTTACCTCAGATATCAGCTCTATTCTGCAACATCTCTTTCTTCTCTTCTTTTCTTTATCTTCTCTGCCTCAATCTTTTATACTCTGAATTCTCTATTCTTACTCTCTCTAACCTCTTGTAGCTTTCTTATTTTCTTCAACTCTCTTCAATTTTGCTGCACACTCTCTTCTTCTCTCACTTTGTTTTCGTCAACATTCTCCCCTTGGATATTACCCTGTTTTATACAAAAATAGCTTCATGGTTGTTTGTATTCTACTGGGAATTCGAAATGAACATCCATGTCTCTTTGCCTTCTGCCTTCTCATCTCTTTTCAACTCACTCATAAAAATGTAACTGTAGGTGCTTATTTTCATATTATAGTGGGATATTTGCTCTCTTCCGGAGACTTGCCAATGCATCACAACAATATAAATTAAAATTATTTACATTCAATTACAATGAGAACTCCAGCTCACTCATTCAGCCTCTTGGATAGCTGCGCATTTGTATTTTCTTTGACTATGTCTTTGTCCCTTTCGGCTCTGTTTTTTTCCTTATTCACTGTCGCAGGGTAACGGCCATATTCCATACATTTGTAACTGTGATTTTTATATCAGTGCTTTTTATATATATATGTAACTGTAGACTTTAAATCTGGGAAAATTCCAACGCTTTACACACAGCAAGTGTCTTGCTGATGTGGTGAGTTCCACAAGCAGAATATACATACACCACGGCCTTTGTTTTATGGCCCGATGCGATTGCACACATCGCAATCGCTTTATATTAACAATTTCCCTCCACCTTAAGACGAGGCCCGTGGGTCCACAGACCACGCAGCACATTTTAATACAATCGCAACAACACAATCGTTTTATATAACATATCTAACTTCCGGTAATTAACTGCTGAGAGATCATTTTAATACATAAAATGTACTTACGGGCCCACTCGTCGATCTTTCGATGCAATGTATCCCTTCTTGACTTCTTCCGATTGCGATTAATTGCAATCGCAATTTCCATTTGAATGTACTGGTATCCCAATGCTCCGATGCTCCGATTCCGATGATTCACTGTTATGACGAAACTCAAACATATATTAGCGAAGGTTTATAAACCCATTGGGTGCAGTCTTTCATCGCAATCACAATTCTTTGTTAACATGTTCCATTTGCAAACTTTCTCTGATGCGATTGGATGAGGGTCCCACCATATCGAATCTTTGTTTGTTTTAAAACCAAGCGTTAAAAACCTTTGGTTCTTTTGATCTTGCGCCAGAAGATATAATACATATGCTTTGTATTATACCTTTGGTCCCTTACGGTCCCACTTGTTGAACTTGTTTTATCATTCGATGCGATGGCCTATTTTAATGCTGGAATTTAAACATATTGGAATCATAGTTCATATACCCATCGGGTTCAGAGCTCAATCGCAATCGCAATCCTTTAATATTGTGCTCCGACAGTCTGCTTCTTTCCAATGCGATTGACCATTATTCTGCTGTAACTCAAACATATATTGAACATGATTTATAGACCCATCGGGTATGAACTTCCAATCGCAATCGCAACTCTTTGTTTATATGTTCCACTGCAAATTTTTTCGCCGATGTGATTAATGTGCAAACCCGACCATGTTTTATATGGCGGAGTTTATATGAATATCGCGTCCAGCTTTTCCAATCGCAATCATAACTCTTTTTTTGTATGTTCCGTTGCATAGTTTTTCTTCGATGCGATTGGGAAAGGGTCCCACCTTATGTTACTTTGGTTCTTTCGATCATAAAGCGCTCTAGTTATATATATATATATATATATATATATATATATATATATATATATATATATATATATCTATAGATATATATATTCTTTGAACCTTTGTTTATATGATCCAGGCTTCATCGAAATCGCAACCTGTTGTTAACCTGTTCCGCTGCCCTTATAATCTCCGATGCTATTGGGAAGTGTCCCACCTTATGGTACTTTGTTTCTGATAATAAAGCGCTCCATATAGATTAATATATATGCTTTGGAACTTTTTTCATAAGGCGCAATATATGTAAATACACTGCATATATACTCCAACGTGGGTAAAGATTCCCGGAATGAGATTTATATATATAATTTGCTGCTTGGGTTATACGATTCCAGGAATTGTGTTTATGTATCGTCCAGCTAGGGTAGCGATTCTAGGAATTAAAAATGGCTCTGCCTCTGCTGTGATAATGGCTTTGCCTCTCCCTTTGCTGTGATAATGGCTCTGCCTCTATATTCGCTGCCTCCACCTCTGTTCTGCCTCTGCCTCTGTTGTGGTAACGGCTCTGCCTCTATATTCGTTGCCTCCACCTCTGCCTGTCTCCTTTTCTTCCTTTGTTTTCTTCTTTGCTTCCTCCTTTGGCATTCTATGTCTTTGCTGCCTCCTTTGTTTGTCTCTGTCTTTGCTACCTCCTTTGCCATCAATGACAACATTTCCAATGGAATGCCCAATGGGTGTGATGTTCAGAATATGACAAAGTTAGCAATAATTTTGGAGAGGAATTTATTACACTGTGTGGGGCTTTCAACTTAATTATTTGCAATGGTCTGGGAACTTCACTTGCAACACATACAATGGGGCAAGTGTCATTGATTATGTGATTTGTTCACAAAGCTTAATAGAAAAGATAAATGAAGTTAAGGCTGGAGAGCATGATTAGAACTTAAAATCAGACCATAACCCAATCTATATGAAGTTTTGATGGATAGAAGAAATGTAGAATAAGAGAAAAAACCAATGCTCTCGAAAATCACTACCAAAATTCTGCTAAAAAAAGAAAATTGTACTATCTTCAAGACAACGCTGGAGAGATTAATTCAGAAAGATAAAATAGGTTTCCAAAGCTTCAACATTCATGAGTTAACAATTATAATTCAAAGGGCACTTAAGAAATGCAAAAGAGAAAAAAATAGGAAATCAGAATCAAATTGTTTTCCTATAAATGCTTGGTTTGATGAGGAATTCAAAATGGAAAGGAGAACCTTAAAAAAGATAGGGAAGGAGAAGATGAATGTAAAGTTATATAATCAGATACTAAAAAGGAAAAAATACGAGTTCATGCAAACAAGGCGAGAAGAGTTAATATATCTAGGCAAGAATAACCCAAAATTTTTTTGGCAAGAACTTCAACCAAGGAAGAAGCAAATTGAAAATAATATTGCAGCTAATCAATGGTTTGAATATGCAAGGCAACTCTATGAGAAAGAATAAGAGGTTGAGCCTCCACCGGGGCTCAACATAACTACAAAGCTCTTCACATTACATGAGGTAGAGATTGGAATTAAAAAGCTGAAAACAGGAAAGGAAAAAGACTTGGTTGAACTTCAAGCAGAGTATCTAAAATGGGGAAGGAACACTCTTGCACTGCACATCATGAAAATATTCAACAACATCATTCAAAAAGGATTCCCAGGAGCCTGGACAACTAGCTTAGCAATACCCCCTTTTAAGAGTGGAGACATAAATAATCCATCCAATTATAGAACCATTATGATTAATCCTTTGTTTGCAAAGCTTTTCGGTAGCATGGTAGAAAATAGAATCAGTAATTGGGAAAAAGTAAAAGAAAAGAGGGGAAAAGGACAAGTGGGTTTTAGGCCAAACCATTCTATAATGGATCATGGCATCACATTGAGATACATTATTGAAAAGGTTTAGGGGTGATAAAGAAGAAGTATTCTATTGTTTTGTTGACTTCAAAAAGGCATTTGACACAGTCCCTAGAGATAAGTTGTGGCATAGAATGGAAAAACTTGAAATTCCTTTGCATTATAAAGCTGTTGTCCGTAGACTTTATGAAGAGGTGAAAGTCAAAATTAGAACCTCATTAGGTATTTTAGAAAGCTTTAGAAGTGACATTGGAGTCAAGTAAGGTTTCCCTTTATCCCCTACTCTTTTTGGTTTATATATTGATAAACTGGAAGAGTGGCTAAATTTGCAAGGTGGGGATGGTGTTCGGTTGGAGGAGTTTGTGATAAAGCTTCTTTTATATGTTGATGATCATGTATTGATTTCGAAATTGGCCCATGGATTGCAGATGCACCTATATGCCCTTGAGAATTTTTGAAGAGCAGTGGGGATGCAATTCTATATTAGCCAAACCAAGATAATGGTTTTCTCTAATAAAAGGAAGCGGAGTCAGCATATGTTCTTCTTTGAAGGCAACATTCTTGAAGAAGTAAATGAGTAAAAATACCTCAGGATCGATTTCAACAACAAGCTAAATTGGGAGGACTGCAGAAAGAAGAGAATCTTAGGAGGGTGGAAAGCATTATATGCTCTTCAAAACAGATGTAGAGAGGCAGAGTTATGGGATTGGAAAATGATTAAAGTGCTTTTTGGACTCCTAGTTTGTCCAGTGATTCTATATGGGTGTGAATTGTGCGCTAGCAGCACCCCTATTTCAAAATGGAAGCAAATTGAGAAAATCCAAAAATGTTTGATCATGAGCAAGTTCAAAATAAAAAGTTCAGTACCTTGTGAGATAATTTTGAGTGAAACAGGAGCAACTCCCATCGAAGCAATTGCTATGGTTTCACTCATAATATATCTCAAAAGAATTAATTAAATAGGAGTAGGTAGATGGCCTAATGTTATCTTCAAGGAAGGCATGAGTGAAAGAAAGAAAACATGGATGAGACAAAACTACACATGGATGCAAAAATGGAATATCTACCTCAATGCTTGTTCCACAAATCGCAAGGAGCTAAAGAATTTGATATGGAGAAGTTTCGTAAACAGGTATGGGGAAAAGAGTTGGGTGGAAAGAAGAAGAACTGCATTGAAGAATTAAACCCTATGTATGATCTCCAACAAAAAGAGTACATTGGAACTAACATTCTGTGGAGGGCAAAGGTTCTTATTGCTCAATTAAGAATTAACTCGCATCATTGTCGATGTGAAACAGGGCGGTGGAAAAGGCCTAAAGAAGCTTGGGAAGAATGAGTGTGTACATTTTGCACGTCTAGGGCAGTGGAATCAAAAAAACATTTCATTTTGGAATGTGATGCATTCAAAGACATCAGAGAAAGTTATGAGAATATGTTAGCATCGGTTTCTTGGCATTGTCTTTTCAACAATGAGATTGTTGGAAGGTTGGGCCAAATCATCATCAATTTGAATAGGAAAAGAATTGAATTGAAAAAGGCGAAAAACAGGGAACTCATAGTCCCATAGACTATTTTTAGTCTCTTGGACGTTAAAGTTTCATTCATTCATTCATTCATCAACTAGTGATACGAATTAGCAACATAATTAAAATGCATCAGTAGCAACGAAAGCGAGTGGGGCGGGTTAGTGCAGCTGAGTAAGGGTTGCTTACACCCATAACAAATAGGTCAAATTTAGTGGAAAGCAGAGAATAAGAGAATAATAGCTCGACCTACCATGTGTGATGTAAGATAGTTAAAATTTAGTGTATTTATATTTCCAAGACTATTAATCTTTTAATACACCACACTGTAACTCTGCATCCCGAATATTTCTTGCCACGCATGCAGAGGAGAAGGACTTTGACATCTAAGTTGGTGTAAGTTTCAAATCATGTGCATATATTTGCCGGAGAACACTTTATGTGTAATGGTTATGGAAAATTTTTAATGTCAATGTATGTATCATTTATGATTTTATGATGTATGGATTATGCAACATGACTCACCATTTACATGACTAATCTAAATTATCCATATCATGTTTGATAATTATCGAAGATTTTAATTATATTTTGAGATTTGAATTTTATGGTGGGAATTTATACATTTTGAATTTTCCCGCTCACTCTATTTGATTTTGGATTTTCATTAGTTGGTGGGAAAGAATAAATCCAAGGGCAAGCAAAGGCTTCAACTAGTATTTCTGCCTCCTAACTCTTGCCTCGGCTCTCCTGCTCTGCCCGATTTTCACTAGTTCATTCTCAAGTTGACCGCAGCTATGAGCGCAATGGCTTACAGATTGGCTCGGAGCACCCTCTCCTCGCTGCCTATAATGACTGTGTGATGGCACTCCAGTGGGCGAGCTCCCATGCAGTAGGACAAGAAAATATTGAACACTACGCATGCTCAACTCCCACGCGGACCTTTCGCAATGTATCTACTGAGAGACATTGCGGGTGCAAACATCGCACATCATGTGGTGGTGCGGTGTGCCAACATGGAAGAAGGAAGTCCCATGAAAGTGAGTGGGGTGATACTGTTGCAACCCTTCATCGGCGCCAAGGAACGTACACGGTCAGAGCGTGAGTACGTAAATTATGTGTTTCTCAATCTGGATCTGAATGACATGTATTGGTGACTGTCGCTCCCAGTGGGTAGTGACATAGATCATTTGTTCAACAATCCTTGGAACCCCATAGCCCCCAAACTCAGAGAGATTTCATTGCCTCTATTGTTGGTACCCATCGGGGTCAGATATATGTTGATAGATCACGACGACGAGCGCTGTGAGTGGTTGAAGTTATGCGGAAAGAGCGTTGAGGTTGTGGTGGTGGAGGAGGAAGATCATGGCTTCTATGCGCTCCAATTCCACTCTTTGTCTTTTGAATGGTTCATGCAACAAATCTCCCATTTTTTAGTTAGAGTATTTTGAAATAGAGAAATAATCGTTTGTTGAACCAAGAAGCTTGAAATTATTTGTGTGAAATGACCATGTGTGTATCGAAGCTTTCTTCACGATTATCGAATCATGTTAATTCTAGTTATGAGTCTAGAGGCACCTTTTAGTGAACCCAAAATTTAATTCGAAAAAATTAATAGTGATAAGAGGAGGTTACCAAATCTGCATTGCTCAACTAAATATTTTTGTTATGGAGTGTTGTGGTGGACATGATTTGTTAATGATGTAGAGAAGATTTCGTAAATCCATAGATAGGATAGACCACTAGACCATCATGTTTTGGGTTTTGAACACTAATCCCATACTGCGAGATTAAATATTTCAAGAATGTGTAGGCTTTTCATTCCAATCAATCCAAACATCTCTAAGGCAGTTTTTTAGTTTTTTTTTTTTTGTAATCATGACAATATTTATAGATTAGTGGATTGATAAAGGAGAGAATTATTTCCATGTGCATTCATGGCATGCATATACTGAAATGAAGATTTTTATATAGTTGGGACATTATTAGAAGTAGATGGTAGTGGCAATTAATTTATATTACAATTGTTTGCAGTGATTTGGTTGTATCTTTATCCCATGGTAATTACCAACATATGTTTTAATTATGATTAACATTAAGATGACAATAATCTAGTTTAAAGCTTCGAGTTTTTGAAATGTGAGTTATTTTTAATATATATATTTTTTTTTAAATAATGTATATATAAAGAATAATCATTACATTTTTATTAATATGTTTATATTTAAATTAATTTAATTTATTAAAATTTATTGAATATTGGTTTTTAGTTGAAAGAGTATTATTGAGAAAGATATTTGAAAATTTACAAGGATGAATTAAGTGATGGTGGTAAATTAACAATGGTTTTTTTTTGTGTGAGGTTCTATGTCCATGGAAAACCCATATTTAATGTAGAAATGATTCCAGAGGAGCAAGTATGTGGGACTAGAACCCACTGGGAAGTATAATAGCAACTCTAGTGGGAAGGAAATAACAATTCCTAGTGGTAAATTAACAATATTTAATAATGATTAAGATAAATAATAAGAAAATAAAAATATTTTCTCTAGAAACATAATCCACAAATATGTTTTCTTCATATTTCATACTTTTTACATTTCTTATTGTTTCATATTGATTTAGTGTGAATAGAAGGTGATTTGTACTGTTAGTATGAATCTTAATCACAAGCGTATGAAAAAGGCTCACTTTAGCCATGCATAACAAACAACCCTAACAGCAAAGATGGCTGCCAATATCTTTAGATCTACAATTAGTTGACTAAGATAAATGCTGCAAAAATCTAGATCTGTGCATTAAAAGACATTAAGCAGTAAATATAAGCAAGAGTTGCTCCATGCATCCAATAGACAAGACAAGATTGTTTTAAAGAATTTTTGTATTTCTTGACACCTGGGAAGGGAACATAGAAAGATATTACCAGCCCCCCTTAATGGGATGGGTTCTTGTAAGTCCTCAGCACTTCATATCTAAAATCCCTCTCTCTTGATGGTGTAGAAAACCTAGACAAAAATGGAACTCAAAGGGAGCTCACAAGAAAAATGGTAGCAAAATATGACAATGATGGTGGATCAAAGTCAGACCAAAAGCATAGATCCAGAGTGATATTTAGGCAACAAAAGGTAGTGAGTGAATGGAAAAACCCTTCTATTTATAACAAAATATTGAGTTAGTCTAGATATTGGTGCATAATTAAAATATTATTAACTAATTATAGATCCAACTTTTATGGAATATTTTATTATATTTGTTGGAGGGAAAAAGAATTTGACTTGGGTCAAATCCATTTATTTGTAAATAATAAATAAATAAATGATTTATTTAACTATTTATGAATGATTTAGTCAAATTTAACAAGGAATATTATTTAAATAAGTTTTAAATAATTATTCCTAGAAAATAATAAGATAAATAATAATTTATCTAATTAATTTTCCTGTTTTGGGTTAAATATGACCAGGAATATTAATTAAACTATTTTTTAGCTAATTATTCCTTGAGGAAAATCAAACAAATGTGGATTTATTTAATATTACCTCATGGGGTTTCCTATTTAGACCATAAACAACTTAATAAATGTGGCTTACTAAGTTATTTTTCATATTGAAAGCAGTTTTACTCAGGTTGAAATTGGTCTTACAAGGTGTACTTAGGTCCATCTAATAGTAATAAGTTAGATGAACAAAAAATAGTGTAACAGATTTCCCCCAGCATGTGAGCATTAGGAGCTAATCATGTGACCAAAGTATGTTGTAAGAACTTAATCACTAGACACCGAAGGGGAAGACAAAGAGAGAGAAATATAAGGTAGACCAAAGTGCTAGAGGACTAGACCCCGAGGAGGTGAGACTTACAGGTGTGACAAGTCTCTTTTATGAGCGAGTACCTGTGCTATAGGTGGTGGGGGAGGCATACCTATGCGTGCCGAGACACAATACAAAGAATAATGCGTCCAGTAAACAAGGGACTGAACAGTATAGTACATGCTAGCATAAACATGAGCTAGGTAAAAACATGATAATGAATCCCACATACATACTGTGCCTGAGAGAATGTCTAGGACTTATACAATAATATCTGATTACATGAGATATAAGTACAACCAAAGTGCCCCTGTAAATAGGAAAGGGCTCTGAAAATCTGACTGATACATGCAAACTAAAAGGCGTTGCAAGGGGCTAAGGCCGACATCATCAAATCTATGGAGATGCATAAAAGGCTGTAATGAAGAGATCATATGAGCATGTGGGGGGCTACCTGAAGGGCCACCCCCTCATGAGGTCTGAAAACATCTCACACACACCTGGGAATCACCAGTATCATTTGTTGCATCACTGAACCATCAAGTATACATATATCGATCATATTGTAAGGAGCTAGAGCTAAGAATTAATCAAGTCAAAGGGAAATAATGAGTCACTTTGCCTGATCCGAGGTACTGAACAAGAGTGGAAGCTGGAACCAAGGTACACCGCCCTCTAGACCTATCTTCTGGAATGAATGATTTGATGTCGATAGAAGGAGGTCTGCCATAGGTGAGGCAATAAGGGATCCTCAACTAAGGCACGAGATAAAATAGTAGAGTGACTGACAGACTGACACTAGGGATGATGATGAAATGGGGGGCACTGAGTAGCGGACGGACGACTTCCCTTGTTAGAGCATAAAGGGCATGGATGACCTGCCAGCAAATGACACAATATCAAAGGGGATAGGGGATAGTAGGACTGAAGGACATAATGTACAACACGAGAGAGGAAAAAAGCAATGAAATATGGAGGACTATAGTGGGATACAAAGGGACTCGAGATATATAGAATCCATGAATGCGATGATGACTCAACTCGGATGCTCTAAACAAGGGCGACTCGATGATGGTGGCACATAGGAAAGGTCCACTGGGGACCATAAAGACATGAGTACAAGATGGTTACTCACGATGAAGATCAACACGAGCATGGACAAGAATGGAGGAAAAGTGGTGCCCTGTTAGAATTTACCATACAAATAAAATATTTACCAAGAGGAACAATAATCATGAAAAGAGCCAGCAACAAATCATTAACATAAACACAGATGTTTATCCGAGAAAACCCCAAATCCGGGGAAAAACCCAACCAATGAAATTTCATTAACCATTGGCCAAAACCCTAGCCAATCCGGCCAAGTGAGCCTTCACCACTCACCTCCAGGCCTACATTACAATGAATTCTTCCCATCCTTTTATAGGCTACATTACATGCAATACCATGGAATAAAAACCATGGGTGCACAATACCATGTGCCCCAAAACCACTACTATTTACCCTAGTCAACATTGACTCTATCTCGAGTCAAGTTTACCTAATAATTCCCCCCTTAAACTTGACTTGGTGATTATTGACTAAATCCAGCCAAAACTGCTAAGTGAGACAACCCCGTTCACTCTAGATCTTCCCCCCTCAAATTTTTTACCTAGGGTAATTGTTAACTTGACATCCCCCCTATCACCTAGGTCTAACCCAGACTTTACTAGTGATTACCCAGGGGTATGCATGGCATAGCAGGTCTTACAATAGTATGCCCATTTACATGTAATAAAATTAACTCCATTATAATAAAATTTTTTTTTGTTTCATTATTGCTGTCTTTGTACATATGAAATCAATGTCCATATAAAAAGAACCCATCTACCATATTACATGGGTTACCAACCTCTGTAACTGCCAATATTCTAGGATTTCTCTTCAAATACATGGTTCATCAATTAATTATTCCACGTGCACATATACTCTCTCATTTTGACAGACTTTTCTCTCCTAGCGCAACAAAATTCGATGGCTTCCCTTTTCAAAATGTGGCGACTTCATCTCTGTTAGATTACCGTTAGCATATGTTTGCTGGGATCTAACTGTAAAGGAATATAAGACTCCTACCAGAATATCATCGTCATTTTCATTGACGATGATGTCCAACTGTTTTATGCACAACACTTAGATCTCAACTTCGCCAACAATGCTTCATCGTAGGGCTCTACCGGCTCACAGTGCTTCATGGATTTTTCCATAACACATTGGCTTCTACATGTAAATACATAACTCATACATGCTTGTGACCCTTTCATTGGAGTAGATTCTTGACCTACAGGCCATCCTGGGATTTTAATCCTCTTGGATCTCGCTGTAAAACACATCTCCATGTCACTTCCAACATTCATGTTGTAAGTCCCTTCACAACTTACTCAACATGCAAAAAACTCTCTTACGCGACTCCGATCTCCACCTGCAACAGCATCGACCCTTGCACTGTCCAAGTTCTCTTCCACGACTTTGATCTCTGCTTGTAGCAGCATTATCCTCCACTGTGGATCCTTTTCATGGCGGTGACATGGATTTTCTTCCATTATAACCTACTGGCATATGTTTTATCTATCATGATCTCTAACATAGATCTCGATCCCTTTAAATCTTGCACCTTTCGCATATCTAGCCCACATTGAATCCAACATGATGCGCTCTCACTGCCATTCATTTTGATCTCCTTAAACACACCCAACAAGACCTGGGCAGCGGAGGCATTGATCTTGTAGGGTGGCACGTCCCATTGGATGGCGGTGATTTTTGTGCAGTCGAGGCGGAACTCCGATGGAAAACCCATCCCCGAGCAACCCCCATTGCATTTATTTAGTGCTATGATCAGAAAGCACTGCTCTAATTTCTATTGCTCGATCTGCTATATCTGGAATTTCACCCTCCGATGATTGCACACTACCAATCTTTCCTTTGCTGGGTTCCTACCTCAGCACCGCCAAATAAACTATTGCACAACTACTAAGTAGCTTTGCATACTTAAATTTTCTAGCTGTCGATGCTTCTCATTTTATCTAGAAGCTCTAGAAGTTCAATGAGGAACAGAGCCCGAACCCTACCACGTCCACCACACTTTCTCCGTCTACCTAAATCTTCAGGCTACTATTATGGTGGCTCCCAAGGAAAATCATGTAGCTAGGCACATTGTTCCTCCTATAGTGGCAGTGCTTGCTACCCACCTCCTCCTCTTTTGCGTAGTTTCATGGTTGCCCCATGTTTGACTCTCTGTCATCCATAGCTCTGCCCAGATCTGATTAGATATGAATTCTTCACATGCGACCTCGTTGCTCTTGATTGTAGATCCACACCAGATATAACTCCTACAACAAATCATATCTCCATTCACAAGCCAATAAAACCCTTAGCTACAAAAGCGTTCCTCTGAAGCCAAATATGGCTCTGATACCATTTGTTATAATTTACCGCAGAAATAAAATATTTACCGAGAGGAACAATAATCATGAAAAGAACTAGCGACAAATCATTAACATAAACACAAATGTTTATCTAGGAAAACCCAAATCCGAGGAAAAACCCAACCTATGAAATTTCATTAACCATTGGCCAAAACCTTGGCTAATATGGCCAAGTGAGCCCTCACCGCTCACCTCCAGGCCTGCATTACAATGAAGTCTTCGCAGCCTTTTATAGGCTCCATTACATGCAATACCGTGGGCTAAAAACCATGGGTGCACAATACCATGTGCCCCAAAACTAATACTATTTACCCTAGTCAACATTGACTCTATCCTGAGTCAATTTTACCTAACATGCCCGAAGTACAAGTGCTGCAAGTGAAGAAATTCGATTTTGAGGAGTGGTGAAGTGATGCTTCTTGGACACAATGTGTCCTAGTGAAGTATCAAATAACAAAAAACTAACAGATACCCATTTGATAGCTCGGTGAGAGCTTTCAAATGGTACAAACGGTTTTTCAATCTGAGCTACGGGTTGGCCGCAGCAGGCGAAATAAAAATTAGGGGTTTCTCTTTTAATAAGGCATTTTCCCTCCAAATTAACTCATTTTCAAGTGTAGGTGTGGTGAATGTAGAGAGGAGAGAAGGCCCTAAATATTGCAGTGATTGTAGTGGACAAACCGACCATTGGAATCGAGATCCGTCAGTTGTAGGTAAGAGGCCTAACCCTACTCTGTCATTTAAGGGGATCAAAATTTCAATTTAGGCACCTAGAGCTCATGAACAAGCCAGGTAGCACATTTTGGGGTCTGTTCTGCGACCTGGGTAGCAGGTACTGAGCAAAAAACTATGACCTATCCCAGGAAATGACTTGAAAGTGTGACCTGTCAGAGAAAGGGTGTTTCAGTGTTGTTTTTGGCTAGGATTTGGGATTTTTTATGGTTGAGGGGCATAGGTGCCCCCAAGCATGTTATGTTCATGCCAAAATGTATTTATAAAAAGGGGAATCTAAACACATTTTTCTAATATGGCGTGAAATTTGTTTTTGTCATGGTTATGAAGTTCGAGAAAGGGAATGGAGGATTACCAATCTCTTTTGGTACTGCATATATGAAGCAAATTTACTAATTTTTTGGGTTGGCATACATGATGCCACTATCCAAAAGAGTAGATTTGGAGATAATGAACTGGTGCTCTCCTAGAAAACCCACAGGTTGGTCAAAAACAATGTTGAAGGGACTGGGTTGTTGATGTAAGATGAAGGAATGATGAGGGATATCATCCCTAGAGTGATATGAAGTGATATGGGACTCTAGAGGTTCTTCTAAATTGGGAAAAATAAAGGTACTAGATTCGACAGGACGAGATACACTAGGGGAGTTGTGGAGAATTTCTTCTCCTAGTCTCTCAAATATGGGTGCCCCCTTACCCAAAAATTGGGTGTCAATGTAATGGCCACAAGGTGTGTGTGGTTCGAATGCATGGGTTCCATATAAGAGGAGATATATAAAGTCAGGGGTGGTGACTACTCCCATAATGTCATCATCGTAATAGAAGATGGGGTGACGGGTGGAAGAAATACCACCTGACGCAGCGAAGCTACCTGACTCATCATCATGAGAAGATAGGTTCACATGTGCATCGTCACAGGGGGTGACGAAAGAAAAACTAGATAAGGGATCCACTGATGTTAAGCCCAGGGTGATCACTGAAGGGAGGTTGAGCTAAACAGAAGGGAAAACCTTAGAGGAAGATTCCACCGTGGATCTCATGAATGATGACAGGTAGTCGACAGTGGCCGAAGACTCTGTCATTTCGACATCCAGAGGGGGAATGTCTATGGGATTCGATGTGTCCTTTGGTTCTGCTGAAGCAAAACGTGCAAATAAAGGAGCGGTGGACTTGTTGCGCTTGGCCTCGAATTGGTGAACTGCCGCTACAGAGGTGCGAGAGTCCTCGAGGCAGGGAAAAAGGTGGGTATAATGGCCATGGAGATCACACAAAGCACAAGGGTGTTTGGTGTGAATAGCCTTTGGGTTCCTGGCTCCAGTCGAGGAAGGAACAGAGGTTTCCAAGACCGTAGAATTAGGGAACACAACATTAAAAATGGGCTTGATATGAGGCAACTCCAGACAAGTATGGGTGGCATGACCACAAAATCACACAAAGCACACTGGATTGTACGCTTTGGAGGCCAAGGAGGGGCAGGGTTTTTTGGGGCAACATTGTCTTGAGAGGACTTCTTACGAGCTTTGCCCCCATTACCCGAAGTTGTCACAACAAGAGGAGGTTCCTGTTGAGGTGGCTGAGGCACGGTAGCAGAGGGAGGGGTCATAGGGACCGGTTGAATTGGGGTCAAAGCAAGATAAGGTTTCGGCTGACTAGGCAGGGTAGCGGCTGGGGGATCGATGTACCAAACGGGAATCCCCAGGATCAGGTTAGGAAAGGATAGGGTAGTCATGAAAGGTACCGAGAATAATCACAGGAGGGGGAGCTAGGAACATTATCTGACTGAAGGGGTAATGACCAGGAGAGACGGCTTCAAGATGGTTAAGGCCCGAAGGAACCGCTCCAGGGGGGTAGAGAGGCTCATGGATACCAACTACAAGTGAAGGGCCATGAGGAGGGGGTCCAGAAGGTTGAATCGAAGGACTAGGTGCAGAATGTGGAAGGTGGAGATGCTGACTAGCTGAAGTGGGATGCTTGAGAGAAGCGAGAGACGATTTCATCATGCAAAAATTCGATGAGCTAGGATCGGAGAAAGGAGGAAGAAGACCAGGGAATGTACCAAGAAAAGAGGAGTCTTTGTAGACTCTAGGTGAGACACTGGTCAAGGGGTCGATGGTTTGCTTATTTTCCATCGAAGATATGATGGACTCAAGGGAGTTCTGAGACTTCGGTTCATAATATGTTAACTAGTCGATGGTGACTATGTTTCCATTATGGGGAAAGGAAATCTTGTGATGAACCACAGATGGTACAACAAACATTGCATAGGTGTAGCTACGACCCAATAGAATGTTGTAATCCAAGGGGGCGTCAATGAATTCTACATCAATGCAAACAATCTTGCCCACAAGAGTAATAAGACAATTGCGGAATAGGCCAATGGGCTGGGAAGCATGGCCATCCCATGCTTGAAGAGTGATTGTGGAAGGGGCCAGCTCAGATGATATGAGTTTCTTCCAAACTGAAGTGGACATCGCACAGGTGGATGCCCCCTCATCAATGATACAACAGGAAACGTTGGCATTCCGGATCTTGACTGGGATTTGGAAGGCGACGAAAGTAGGAAGAGGAGGATGTTTTGACTGGTCAACATCAAAGATGATCAATCGATCATCTGAAGGATCTACAATGCCCATGGTAGATAGTAGATCTTTACGTTGTGAAGGGCACGAATGGAGGAGTTCCAGCGTTGAGATGGTAGCAGGAGATTGTGCCAAATCATCTACTATACTATACGAATGGGAAAAATTTCCAGAAGAAACATTTCGGTGTAATGGTCCCTTAGGGATCTTGGTATGAACCTCTGCCTTAGGCTGAGGGATCTGCAAAGGACCATTAGGTGTCGAAAGAGGCTCTGTAGAACCTGAAGAAGGGGGGCTGCGAGAGCGGACATGTGAGAGGCTTTGTTTTAATACGACGGGCAGTACGAAGGTTGAGTCTACGATGACGGTTGGTCAGAGTTCATCATGAGAATATGGTAATCAGAGGTACCAGATGGAGGAGGTTGAGTGGCCACCTGACCTTCAGGCGGTTGGGTAGCCAGAAATCCTTGCTGAGGGAAAGGATTAGTAAACATAGCCAGCTGAATAGGTGCAACATTGGGAGGGATAGAAGGGGAGGTTTTCTGTCCTCGTGATGCTTCTTGAG
Source organism: Pinus albicaulis (assembly GCA_034641835.2). Lineage (NCBI taxonomy): Eukaryota > Viridiplantae > Streptophyta > Pinopsida > Pinales > Pinaceae > Pinus > Pinus albicaulis. The sequence continues at coordinate 113,562,136 of CM076583.1, read as the reverse complement.
TCTCCCACATCTGCTGCATCTGTGGGAAAAGAGGAAAATTGGCAGAGTTTTAATGACCATGATTGCCTTAAACAGAACGAAGGCTTGTTTTTGTGGCAATTCTCTGTAAAATTTGATGACATGAGTTGTTGGTTAGTAGTGTTAGGTGCATTATTTTGAGGATTACGTCCAACATTACTAGGGGAAGATTGATTTTGAGTGCCTTTCCTCTACTTTTTTGAAGTATGAGGATTATTTGCACCCTACTGTGCCTAGACCTGCCCCTGAGGGGGAAGTGGTGTCTCTTGTGAGGGTTGAGAAGGAAAGGGAGGTGGAGGTGCTAATGCTTGAGGAGCTGGAGCTCCAGGCCGTGGATATAGATAATAATAAGGTTGAGTAACATTGTGGTAAATAGGTTGGGAAAAAGGAGGAGACATGCCGTATCCTGGATACATGCTACCGGGAGGGGGAAAAGTGCTGGAGGTGCTGGCCCCTCCCTTAGGGAAACCATAGCCCATGTGAGGCTGAGCGTATGGATGAGAAAGAGCTCCAACGATACGGTAAGGCGGCTTTGAAGATTCCACAGGTGCATTGGCACCACCGTGTGGGAAGATGGGGTAGGAAGATATAAAAATAACGGCGAGAGCATAGATCGGGTGATAACACGCAGTAATGCGGAAGCGACTACTTCGGTTTGAGGAGCGTACGATCGACATGCTATAGTTGACGAAAGGAGATCTGAGAACCGGTCCATGTAAGAAGGTTTTGAGATTAGGGGCACAAACATGGCTCTTTCTTCTTTTTCTAGACATGATCGGATAGGCGGGAAACGAACGTTGATGGAAAAGTCAAAAGTTCGGTACCGGACACTGCAAAGCAGAGGAAGCTAGAAATAAAGCAGAGAAAAGCCCGGTCGGGGGTTAAAGGTGGTGTCAGAGATGAGGCAGTCGACATACCGCCTGACTTCACTAGTAAGCACCACGTTGGAACGAGCGAAGATGAACAGAGGTCTCGATAATGGAGTTAGACAAACACCACATGTGGAAAGATTGAACATGGTTTGTAGGCTCTTCTCCAGCAAGACCTTCAAACTTGGGGATGTCGGAAGAAAGATTTGTTGGCATAGCAAGCCAACCAGCGTCATGGCATATAGGGTCATTGATACGACTCGTAAAATAGGGAAAGGGCGGGGCTGCCATATGGGGAGCGAAAGGCGCAACCGGGGTAGTTCTTTTCCTGTTGCGGTCCTACTAGTAGTATTCCTAGCATTAGGGTCGAGGCTACCACCAACGTTAGGTCCTGAACTAGACATGGTGAAGGTGACAGGGGGAGAACCGGGGATAGAACTAGGAGGGGAACCCAATGAACAAAAAAGTCGAGTGCGGACTTAAAATTAATAAGACTCGGAGTCACATTAGATACATCTTCCACGGCGAGGATGAAGGCCAAGAAGTCTGGGATAAACACCTTGAGGCACGATGATGAAGGCACGAACACAACAAAGGGAAGAGATACCAAGAAGGGCGAATAGGTTCAGGATCAACTGATTACAATGTCGAAACAAGGGTAGAGAGGTACAGGATCAATTTATTTCAATGTTAAATTCTTTGCCTGGCAGTGTTAACCAAGCTCTTTTTCACTTAAGGTGTGTGTGTAAAGTGTGTAAATTTTATTTTTTAAACCCAAACTTTTGTAGCGAAAAATAAAAAGTGTGTTGTATAAATGTAAATAAACCTACAGATAATAGTATATGAAACTAAAATAATAGAAAATAAACAGCTAATAATGCAATATTCTAAACCCAAGGAGGCGGGCCTCTCAAAAAGTAATCTGTAGGTGGGCAAAAATCTAGTCAAAACACACCAAAATAGCCAATATATCTAAGGTCGGGAGGGGCAGGGATCTAAAGGCCAGATCTGTTAGAAATAGGTGCAGATAAACAACAAAAAATCAGAGGATTTTTTTTTGTAAATGAGGTGGCGAAAGGCTATAACTTGGAGGGAAGTGGAGGACCCTCGAAACCTAACAAAACAAAATGAGGTGTTTTGGATGGATTAATAGCAAATGCGAAGTGGAGTTGAAGGTAAGGGATCGGATACGAAAAAAGGCTTAACACTGCGAAAATTTCAGACGACTTGTGGCGGCTAAAACTCTTCCACAAAGGTGGAGGGTGCGAAAACCATGAGGGCCGGGTTACACTTTTGGTGAAACGGAGACCGTCTGATTCCAAAACGAGCGAGAGACGGAGTGAACCACGAAGAGACGATTATAGCCTAGAAAAATCTCGAGAAAATTCCCGCAAAAAGTCTGGGTCATTGTTCGGCTTTTGTTTGTGGGGTCACACGTTTTGGCCTATTTCCTAAGCCCTAGAGGTTCATGTAAAATTTTTGGCCCAAAAAGTGTGACCTTCACTTCTGATGCTCTCAGGAGTAGGTTTCAGAAGAATGTTTCATCTCAGCTGCATGTGATGCCTGTCACCTACGCAATAGGTTTGAAAACACACAGAAGTTATAATTTTCAATGTTTTAGGTTTTATAGGCTAAAAACAACATCAAGAAAAGAAAAACAAGAAGCTGAAGAGAAATCCTAGGGTTTGAAGCAGCTGGATATGGCAAGATCTGAAAACGACAGAGAGGTCGTATTAAATGGCTCATTATGGAAGTCACCAGGTGTTAGTATAGATCTTAATGTCAAAGCATACGAAAAAGACTCCACTTTAGCCATGCAACGTCCAGTCGCACGACAAATATGGTTGCAAATATCTTTAGATCTGCAATTAGTTGACCAAGATAAATGCTACAAAAATATAGATCTATGCATTAAAAGAAATTTAGCAGTAAATAAAAGCAAGAGTTGCTCCATGCATCCAATAGACAAGACAAGATTGTTTTAAAGAATTTTTGTATTTTTTGACACCTGGGAAGGGAACATAGAAAGATGTTACTAGTCCCCCTCATTGGGATGGGTTCTTTTAAGTCCTTAGCACTTCAGATCTAAAACCCCTCTCTCTTGATGGTGTAGAAAACCCAGACAACGATGGAACTCAAAGGGAGCTCACAAGAAAAATGGTAGAAAAATATGACAATGATGGTGGATCAAAGTCAGACCAAAAGTATAGATCCAGAGTGATCTTTAGGCAACAAAAGGTAGTGAATAAATGGGGAAAAACCTTCTATTTATAACAAAATATTGAGTTAGTCTAGATATTGGTGCATAGTTAAAATATTATTAACCAAATCAAGATCCAACTTTTATGGAATATTTTATTATATTTGTTGGAGGAAAAAAGAATTTGACTTGGGTCAAATCCCTTTATTTGTAAATAATAAATAAATAAATGATTTATTTATTATTTTAAGGATGTGGTTGAGTAATAATCAAACAAATAATGATTTATTTAATTATTTATGAGTGATTTAGTCAAATTTAACAAGGAATATTATTTAAATAAGGTTTAAATAATTATTCCTAGAAAATAATAAGATAAATAATAATTTATCTAATTAATTTTCATGTTTTGGGTTAAATATGACCAGGAATATTAATTAAACTATTGTTTAACTAATTATTCCTTGAGGAAAATCAAATAAATGTGGATTTATTTAATATTTCCTCATGGGGTTTCCTGTTTAGACCATAAACAACTTAATAAAGGTGGTTTACTAAGTTATTTTTCATAGTGAAAGCAATTTTACTTAGGGTAAAATTGGTCTTACATGATGTACTTAGGTCCATCTAATAGTAATAGGTTAGATGACCAAAAAATGGTGTAACATGTACTACCATTGAAATGTTTGACTAAAAATTTATCATATTACAATGTAGTTTATATTGTATTTCTCAATATTAAAAATTTATTTCCCAATCCTTTATGTTCCACATAATTTTATTTACATTTCATTATATGATTTCAATTTTAATGCATTCTATTGATTTTAGTATTTTTTTATATCTTAGAATTATAAAAAAACATAAATTAGACATGAAAAAAAATGTATACGAATTCATTTTATAATATATGTATTTTAAAATTGGTTTTCATTATTTATATTGTTAAACACTTCTCTCATAATTTGTATTATTGTAATATTGAAACCATTTTTGCAAAAATATTTCATCTTTCTATTTTCATCAATTAATACATTACATCATTTCTCATATTAAAATCAATGTACCCTATAATGCATTATATTTTATCATAGTTCAAATCAACTTGCTATTATAAATCAATTTCTAATGCATCATTTTTTATTTGTTTGTTATTTTATGTTAGTTTTGAGATGACTTGCACGACTAACCTATGGATTGAGTAGCCGCAACCCAGAGGCATCTAAGCCATCAAAATAATGTAACAATCTTACCCAACCTAGGTCAGACCGACTCTTAGCATGGTTGGAATTTTTTCCATGTAGTTTCAAATTGATGGTCTTTACACCATAGAGTGTTTTGTTAGAACATTGTGTCACAGTCTTCTCTACGCCCCATCAGAATTTCCAATGTATCTTTTTTTTTTGTATGTTCAACATTAGTGAGGCTAGGTCATGTTTATGTCCAAGAATAACACCTGAATAAGGTGGGGAACTGAACCAGTGGCTTAACATCTAGGAGTGCCTTAACAATGCACCCAATCGCCATCCATCCAAGACCTATTGGAAAATGTATCATTACTAAAATCCATGCATCTTATTATTTTTCATTATGTCATTATTGAATTCAATGAAACTAATTTATTTACATAATTTTTAGTGTACCATATTTAAAATAAATGTACCCTATCATTTTTGTCTTATATCTTTACTGATGTTATCTCATTTTTAAAATTATTTGAATTACAACAAAACCATTGCAACTTTCTAATTGTTGTGCATCATTATTTGTTATATCATCACTAAAATCAATATATTCTATTACGTTTTGTTATGCCATTATATTTTTTTTTACTGCGTGATTAATATTTCACTTATTCATTGTTTCTAATAATGGAGCATATCAATAGTGTTAAGCTCTATCTATTAAATTTTGTTGGTACTTTTAGTTTGATAATACACACATACACAGAAGGTGTGCCTATTTTGGAATAGGACTTCCCGAATTTCAATTTAATTATTAATCCTTATTAGATGGATGATAGGGATTATTGATACAAATTGTTAATATTGAATCATGCTTCACCACTGAGCATGGTAGGAATTTCCCAATTATTTTGTACATACTAATATATTAATATATATTATTTTATTTATTTTTAATAAATGAGAAATATTTATTTATAAAGTGATGAAGCCAAAGAATTAAAAAAGGAGAAAAAATATTCACCCTTAGAGTGATCGAGAGGGCTTCAAGAAGCGTACATGCAACTACAAAAAACTAAACAACTTCATTTTATAACCCAATTACAAACATCCATATATGATTTAGCTCTCGAACCCTTAAAACAATATATGAATCATAACTAAGACTGCATATTACAAAATATTGGAGGAATATTGTTATCCCTTTTAACTATTATCCTCATAATTGAGTGAACTAGGTTGAACTTAGACACCTAGTGTACCAAGAACCAAATTATCATAGGAAAAGGAGACTTGATAGTGATGGAAGGATAAGGAGGTAGATCCATGACCAACAATAGTGAGACTAGAAAGCTCATTAAGTGAATACATGCAATATCCCAAGAACTGGATGTTACAATTTTAATAACATGGAAAATATTAATGACAATATTGGATCAAATATACACATGGAAATGTCAAGAAATTGAAGGTCATCTTGCCATGTTAAGAAGAAGCCAAAAAAGGAAAGAGACGTGATCGACTTATATGTGTATCTTTCATATATGCACATAGATATCAAAACATGCATATATGGATGTTAAACATAGGCGAAAATGCATTCATAGGATTTAAATTAACTATTTTTCCACTTTGTTTTATGTGTTATTAAAAACAAACTCATTCCTATTCTTGAATTTTCATCCTCACTCAAACACCACCCACTCACTTGGGCATCATAGGGGACCATAGACACACATATGTGGAAGTCATCATATGTATATTCACTTGCATTTTCTCATATCTGTTACTTTTGTATATGCATGCTTATATACTTACGTGCATATACAAAAGTTGCATATAGTTGGAAGATGTATTATGTATATGGACAACTTATGTATATAAACATAGATATGGAAGTGCACACATACTAAAGTCACACATATGCGAAAATAAAAGTGCATTTATGAAAGTAGACTTCTATATATGTTCTTGAATATCTATGTGCATAAAAGAAATTATACAAGTAGTATCTGAGGTGACTTGACTTAAGACTTTATTGGTTAAAGTTGAACCATAATTAATTTGGAAAATGTAAATCATAGAATTTATATGTTTTGCTATTAACAAGAAAATATTTACATTACATTTATTTGGAAGAAAAGGAAATGAAATTTAATCACAAACTATTCTTGAGAATATGTAAAGGGTTATCAAGTACGAATAAATTCATAACAGTTAAAGAATTAGTTGGTGAGTTACTTATGTTCCAAGAACAAAAATAAAAAAAGAGGAAAAATTTCTCATTACCGCCCATTTACTTTCTAAAGGAAATGAGAGATAAAATGTTATGAAACCAACTC